>OU830663.1:0-250280 GCA_917563935.1 Trypanosoma evansi
TTCACAAAGAATACCTTAAAATTACAGTATGCTAGAACGCTGCCAAACTCACAAAAGCATCAGCCATCAGAACCAGTTTCTTATTTACGAGAAAACTGGAATCTTTGCAACCATTCTTTTCCCATTTGCATTCAGGAGCCTTTTCGCAGTCTTTTTGTTATTTTCCTGTGCACTTTGAGTCAGTTTTTTATCTTTTCCTTCATTCTCTTTTGTATTTTCTAGCTCGGCTTTCACCTCCTTTTTCAACTCACACTTTTTGCCGTCATCTTTCTTAGGGTTAAAAACGCACCCATCTTTAGCTAGCTTTTTGCATGATTCTTCGTTGTCCTTGCCTTTGGTATTGCATTCTTTCTCACTTGGTCTTAGACTGACGACACCGGGCATCTGTTTGTGTTTTGTATCTACTAGTGAACTTAGTCTTCATACTCACTACCCTTATTATAATATTCGTATATGCACACTCACAACACTCTCCTATCATCATCATTATTATCATTATTATTATTATTACTGCTCTTATTATAATATTTGCATATACACACTCACAACACTCTCCTATTATTATCATTATTATTTTAACTATTAATATTATTATGACCGTAACTAATATCCATAAAATAATTGAAGTGACAAAATTTGAATGGCACTCATTTTCCTTACCATATCATCATATTAATACAAACTTATAGCCTTCTATCATACAGATTTTACTAAGTTCTCATAATATCGAGAAAATTTTAAATGTTTGACAAAACGTGTTGAAATATATCAAATTATAAAAAATTTAAACAAACTCTTTTCCCGAAAAGGAAAATTAATAACTTTCATGAAGTCCTTAAAAAACTGCTAATTTCACAAAAGCGGCAGCCATCAGAGTAAATTTCTTATTGAGGAGAAAACTACCATTTCTGCACTTCTCTGTATCCTTGTCATCTTCACTATCTTTTCCCTTTCTCCATGCACAATTTGATTTGCCATATTTTTTGTCATTTTAACAAGTCTCTTTCGTGTCATAGTCATAATTTTTTACACTACCTTCTGTCTTTTCAGTCTCTTTGTTTGCTTGCACAACTGGACTTTTTTGATCTTCTTCGCCTTTGTTAGTTGTTTCATTATATTTGCAACCCGCTTCGGGTTTGCATTCCGGTTTTTCCAGTGTTGTGCGGTCTTTTTTTGTGCCATATTTTTATGCCTGTTCGGTTGTTCCAGATTTTTGTTGGATCTGCGTCGTGCCAACTACTGATAGGATGGCGTACAGTAGGTGTGCTTGCTTTTGTAATGTTTTTAGCCGCTGTCTGTAGGCTTTATCGTCGTCACATGCTTTTTTCCATGTTGCTGCTGCGTTTACTGCGTTGGTAAGCTCGTCGTACCAAGCTATTTTGCCCGCCCCTGATGTCGGCTTCAGTGCCGACCCATAATCGACGCAGCGTGCTGCATTGGCCGCTTCACATTCTCGTTATTGTGGCTCCCTAGGTAGGCCGTTGCTTTTGACGTTCCGTCGCGGCTCGGGTCACCTTTTAGCTTGCTTAGAAACTTGGTTTGTATTGAGCGCATGGTGTCTTCCGAAAGCTTCGGTTTAGGTCGGTGCTTGCATGCCGTTTTTATGTCGGCCGCAGCACGGCTGTGCAGACCTTTGTGTGTTGTCTACAGCGGACAAGCAAAAAAGGTCGCCCACTATGGATTTGCCGGCAGAAGGCGTTTTGCAGTCGTTGTTTCTCGTGCTTAACGCCCCCATTGTTTTCCCGTCCCTTCCGTCGTATTTGCTCGCTCCTTGCCCGTACAAGGCTTCTTTTATTGCTGCTGTTATTGCATTGTTTTCTTTGACAAGCTTCAGTCTGACATTTGAGTTGTATTCGCTCAGTTCCGACTCCGCTTCGGCTGCTAGCAGTTGCAGGGCGGCGATATACCTAGATGCTCCTGTTTGCTTTTTGTTCAGTTTGCTCGGGTTTAGATGCGGTTCAGTTGTGACCCTCTTCAGCAAATTGGCTTTGGCTTCCGTCCACTTTGTCCAGTTTGCTATGCAACGTTTTTCGTCGCTGCTGCCGCTGCGCCCTGTTGTCTTTGCTGTTGGTTCCTCGTCGGAGTATTCCTTTGGAAATTTGGAGTACCGGCTGTCTGCTGCGGCAGAAACATTAAGCTGTATGATATCATTAACTTCTGCGTCGGTGACGTCCGCTGCGCAGATGTCAACTGTTGGGTCGGCGTCCTCCAGTAGGACAGCTTCGCACAGGATGTTGAATTCAGCTACGTTTGCACCGTCGCCGGCTGTTGCCTCTCCTGGCCGCCGCCACAGGTTTAGCGCGAACGTCAGGACGACTGCAATCGCGACACAGTTCATACTCTATTCTGCTTGAGTATTGTTTCTAGGTCGGTTTCGTGTTGCTAGTCTTCAAACTTTGTGATAAAGTATGCTGGTGGTTACAACAATGTGGCGGCTTAGTTGTCTTTTGCAGCGGGGGCGGTCGCTTACCTTATGGTTTCTTGCCTGCTCCTCTTGACCTGTTTGGCTTTCAATGTCGTATTTCACACATTATTTGCCGCAAATCCGACGGGTTTGTTCGATATTCTTGAGTTTTGACTAAGTGGCAATCGGTCAGTTTATTACGGTTTCTTGTTTTCTGTTCTTAACTCATTCCGCCGCAGTATTTTTCCTTCTTTTTCAGTTTTCCTTAGTGGTGCCGTTGTCGCTTCTACTCCTGTCTGTATAGGGACTTTAACGACAGGTTGTACCTTCTTTTGATAAGGGTACCTTTTTATTCTCCTTTGCTTCTGCATCTCCTTTGCTGCTACAGGTGTTTTGTCACTTGCGTCGCCTCATTTTGATCGGTTTTTCAGCGACTCCACTAAATGGGCTTTTTCCTCAGCCTGCTGTGTATAGGTCTGTGCTTTGCATGACACTTTGTGCGTTTTCAAAAAAGCACCCACCGAGTTAAGAATGATTCTTATTTAGGGTCATTTGCTTGTTCACCTATGTTATTAGGTTAGAAAAGCCGCATACGTCTCTAAATTTGTTTTAACTTTCGTCTGTTTCTCAGAAAATGGTGGATGCGTTTGGTATGATGAGTAATGTGCCTAATAAAATCTTTCGTGCTACTACTCTCATAGTTGTGTTGCGGTTGGTAGATAAAGAAAATCCGTAAAATTAGAAGTATAAAAAAAGTTCCACCTCTTAGAAGAAAAATAAATATTAGTGCAGTTTGGTTGTATAAATTTGACGCTGACACGTAAAAAACGTGCTTTAGTTGAGTAATTGTAGTTTTAAATTACAATTCATACCGCTATATATCTATATCAACATCTAAAATCTATCATTTATGAGCGCTATGTGCTTTTAATGTGCCTCAAATCCTGCCGCCATGATGCATCTTCAATGTAGATATAACACTGACACTTCGGTGGTATACATGTTTTTGAGTATTTCGTATTCTTATTTTGTATTAGCACCGGTCTCTCCTGTTTCTTGATCAGAAATAGTGGTCTTAAATGCACTCTATTTTTTTGAAGTATCTTAACACATACCATCAATTTAGTGTCACTGTCTATTATAATGAATTCTTCGTGCCTTGAATAGGTTTAACTTCTTACCATTGAATCATTATGGGAGAGAAAAGTATCATTTGAAACTGTCTGTACTTGAGAAAGCACTTCTGCGGCCCTACACCTGCCGTTTCTCATCATTGAGTTGTTCCTTCTTCATTTAACGCTAGATAGCGGAATATGCTGTTGGTATTGTTGTGTACAACGTAGTAACCCCACTATCTCCGGCAGTTGTGCACGGTAGTGCCATGATAAGGACCTCCATATTTTTTTCGCATAATGCTAACTTGCCATTTTTGCCGTTTGACAGTGCGTATGATCCACTCCCCTCTCTGCATTCTATTTTATGATAATATTTCTGATCGCTCCAACTCATTCTTTATTACTTACTCACATTACACCAATGACATAGCTTTTAGTGCTTCCTTTTTCCTTTCCATTTTGTCCTCACAACCAATCTTACTATAATATTAGTGGATACACACCCACAACACTCTCCTATTATTATTATCATTATTATTATTATTATTATTATCATTACTGCTCTTATTATAATATTCGTATATACACACACTCACAACACTCTTCTATTATCATTACATCATTTTTATCATTATTACTGTTATAACACTAGCTAATATTCATAAAATCATAAAGTGACACAATTATAAAATTTCAAAATAGCACTCATTTTTCGTGCGCTATCACCTTACTACTTTGCGCCTATAGACCACTATCTTAGCAAAATTTTATATTTTTAAGTCTTTAAAAGTTTTTAAATTTTTCCATTTCATTAAAAAAATTATAATATATCAAATTCTAGAAACCTCTCTCAAAATAGCAAATTTTCATAAATTTCATAAAATTAACAAAAAATTCTAAAAGTTTTAGAATGCTAGAATGTTAACAAACTCAAAAAAGCAGAAATTATACTCAGAGCAAATTTCTGATTTACAAGAAAACTACCATTTCGGCACTTTTCTGTATCCTTATCATCTTCGCCATCTTTACCCTTCCTCAATTTGCACTTCTTTTTGCCACCTTCTTCGTCAACCACTTTGCATGGGGAAGTGCATTCATTTTCACCCTTCTTGTTGCAATCTTCTTCCTTTGTTGTCTGTGCTGATGGCTTTTGTGTAACCGCTGTTGTTAGGTTAGGTAGCTGGATGCCTGTTTTTGCTGCATGTCGTGCTCTTTCTGCTTCTTGTTTTAATGTTTTTAACTGCTCCCCTACGCTGTTTACCTTAGCGTATGCCAGCCATGCAGCTTCTGTGGTTTGGGCCGCCGCTTCTAGCTGGTTGGCCCATGTGATCCCCGTGCCTTCGTCTGCCAGCTGGGCTTTGTAGTTTACACATTCCTTGTCGCTGCTCCCGTCACAGCCACCGGTTGGTGCTTTGCCCAGTATGTACCGCACCGCCTCGTCTGTTTGGGTGCCGGGGTTTGCGCCGATCCTGGCGTAAAACGCCGCTAGCTTCGATCGGATAAGACTCGCTGATAGCACTTGGCCTTTTGGTGGTTTTGGGCATGCAGCTACTATTGTTTTGCCTACGGTTGCTGCTGTTGATACTGGATCGCTTCCTACCGGACCGAAGGCTTCTTTGCCGCATACTTTGGTTGACGGAACTCCTGCCGGCGCACACAGGCAGATCAAGTCGTTTATTATTGACAGCCCGACTGCTGCGTTTCCCGTGTTTCCTGCGCCGCAATTATTGCTTTTGGGATTGGCCATGCCATACCCATCATAGGCTGTTTTCCCTTTGCCATAAATCGCATCTTTGATATAAGTCATAGCCGCGGCGTGGGCTGCCTTTACAGTTTCTTTGGCTTTTTTATAGCTTTTTGCTATATCTGTGGCTCTCTTGTGTATATTAATGATTGCGACATTGGCAAGCATCTTGTATGGCGTGTCTGGCACCGGTGCATATGTATCCTGTTTATTCGGGTCTGGCTTCTGTTTTCGCCTTTCCTCTACGTCTTTCAGCCATGCTTGTAATGCTTCTTTTCTTTCGCTTGTGCCTTCCTTTCCGTCTAGCGTGTTGTCCTTATTTTTAAGCCATGATTCTGTGGCCGCGCTTAGGTTTGCGTTGATTATCGAATTTAGTAGGGTGTCCTCACTGTCAAAAGCCTCTTTCCATTCCGGAGGTTCCTCTGCGTCCTTGAGGTTGTAAAGGCTGCAAAGCGCTACGAAGTCTGCTGCGTTATCGCCGTCGGCTGCATCCACTGTTGGCTCTCTGCACGTCAGACAAAGAATGACGACAGACGCTACCGCAATTGTCGTTATATTTCGGTGCTGCCGCATTTCCTCTTTACTGCGTGTCTTGGCAAATGTTGGTTTGGTTGGGGCTGTCTTAGGTTGTTGGGTTGTTACTGGTCTGTGACAAAACAAATTTTAGGTTGCCGTTTCCTGTTTCTGTCTGTGGTACGGCTTCCAGTCCGATGTTGCCGCTGATTCTGTAGAGTAGCTTTTCTTTTGGTTGTTGTGGTGTTAAGAAAAACGCAATTAGTTAAGAGGGTAGCTTGTGCCTAGTGGAGTGTCTTGTGATCTTCTTTTGGCGAGTGTTTTTTCTTCTGTGTAAGGTCACTGTGCGCAGATAGCATGTTGGCACAACGGTTCCTACGCACTTCTCTGCGGCTTCAGCTGCTGGTCACGGCTGGCGGTTCTCTTAATTGCAGATTCTGCACGCCGTCGTTTATTATTCTGTGAGTTTATCACGATTTGGCGGTATTAAACAAATACCTCTCTTTAAACACAAAACCGCAAATATTTCCATAAGCGAAGTTCACTTTCTCTCCACCTATCGCATGTGCTTGGATATTCCTCAAATATTTCTTACTAAATTTCCTGCTGTGAAATTCCGTGTACCAAGCCATGTTTTGTACAATATTTCTAGCCCGTGGTTCCCATGAAAATGGCCAAAAAGGAAAATGAATAAATGGCCCTTCTCCAACACTACACTACTTGGAATAGAAAAGAATCTTTCTTAATAATCTAATCCAATCATTCCTCTCCTCAAAACAAATCTCTGTCCAACAGCTTCTTCTTGAATAGCACTTCAAATTGGTAACGGCTTGTAAATACTCTGCTCTGACCACCATTCCTCACTTCCCTTTAGTAACTCTCCAAATGCATATTCAAATTTCTTAAATGCCCAAACTCTGGCTATCAAACCACCACCACTAAGATAGGTTTTCCACTAGGAGGTGATTTTAGTAAATGAGGTAACTTTTTATCCTCTTCTTTTCTGTAGCCCACATTAAAAAACCAAAAACATCTCTGCACATGCTCCTTGTGATCTGAGTTCATAAGCAAATCCAACTGAGGCGCATAACACTCTGATGTTGTCATGAACATAATAGGGGAAATATGCTTCTCTTTTACTATATCTTCTCCACTAAACTTCTCTTCATTTTCCGCAGTATTTTGTATAAAATATTCCACAGCATTTTCATATTTATCTCGATCACTAACAATAACATCAGATCCATCCAAATGAATTATAATATCCTCATCACTTGCATTCTGTCTTTTCTAAAAATCCCATAACCCATATAGGCATTTTAACATGGACATACAAACCTCCCATTGCAACTGTAATAATTTCAACCTTGCTTAATTTGGAAATCAATATGAGCAAAGACTCGTGTAGTTTTATTTTTGTTACTGTGTGATCTCGAATAGATATGTTCTTGAACCTCACTAAATTCAATAATAACGGTAAAATTAAAGGTTTAAATTTACAAAATTTCATGACATAGTCTAGGTTTAAAAATACAGGGTGTTGTAAAGAAACATAAAAAACCTAAGAATGGAGGTCAGTTGCAGCACTGAAGTGATTAGCTAAGGAAAAAGAGTTCACAAAGTAGTATGAAAGCAATGCCTTGACATTTTCATGATACAGCTTTTGAAGTGTGTATGATCATGGTGTGTCACTTATCTTTGAGGATTCAACTGCGATCTCCATTTAAAAGGTTAACTCAAAGAACAAGCAGAACCTGAAACTACGCTCCCTTTCCTATTTTTATGCATTATTCATATTTACTTTCTGTGCATTTCTGTAAAAACTGCACTAGTTGGATACATTTGTGGGTTCATACATATTAACGGTTTTACTACTGTACTGGGCTAAGTACCCCAACGATCGAGTTTCTTCATGTGACTCTCATCAGTGTATATTTATGACCTACTGCAATTTTTTGTTTCTATCATTTCTGCAATAGACTCTCTCCATTTTTCACTGAAATATGATGAACAGTTTCCTACTGTACACTTCTTTCCTGTGATGTGTCAGCGGATATTCCGTCATTTTATTCTGTATTTTATTTTCTTCTTTTCTCTCTTCTATCTCTGTCTCTCCATGAAAAGGTACATATTCATTTGGCTTGTATACTGTATTTTGTATATACTTCATTATGATCGCCATCATATCCTTGTTTAAAATGATTCCAATAGTGATATTTGTGCATAAAATGCGCATTGAATATGCGCTCCTACTAGCTACTTTCAGCGTTTCTTTTAAAAGTAATGTTTTTCTTGCTCAGCGTCTTACTCCCCTTGAGACCTTGCCATTGTTTTAACTTCTTCTATCCATACCGAATATTCGGTCTTCGCCGCCACTGTTATTATCACTTTACTATGCTTACAGCCACAAAAATCTCCTATCATCATCATCATTCTCATTATCATTACTCCTATTATTATTACTGCTCTTATTATAATATTCGTATATACACACTCACAACACTCTCCTATCATTAGCATTACTATTATAGTATTACCTAAATATTAATAAAATAAGAATAAACCAAAATTGCATATTAGAATAGCATTCATTTTTAATGCACTATAACAGCATTACTTTGCGCATACAGGCCAGTACGATACAAAAAAATTTCACTAACCTTCACAATTTAGTTAAGAAATGTTAAAATATAGAAAGTTCTTGCAAATTATCAAAATCATTAAAATAGTAAATTCATAGAAAGTGCAGACATCAGGTCCAATTTTTTATTGACGAGGAAACTTGGAAAGCGGCACGTTTCTTTTTTCTTGATCAGGTTCATTATCTTTGCCCTTTCTCCATGCACAATTTTGTTTGTCGCCTGTTTTGTCAGCTAGGCAAGCCTCCTTATTGGTTCCGTGCTTTGCACATCCAGTTGTAGCTACTGCTCCCCTGCTGTTTCTGCTGCTGGGGTTTTTTGTTCGCTTGCTGCTGTCGTATTCAATTTGCACTTTTTATCTGTGCCAGTTGCCTTGTCATCCCATTCACATTCGCCTTTACTACGGCATTGATCTGGTTGTGTTATTGCTGCGCAGTCTGGTTTACTTGTTGTTGCAATACTTGTTTTTGTATTTTCTTCCAAAAGTGATTCTCCTTTATTGGACAGGTTTAATGCACTTGCAAGCTGTCTGGCCTCTCTTGTGATTGCACTTATCGCTGCCATGGCACCGACTTTGGATTTCGCCAGATCCGCGTCTTTCTGGGCTGCTGACGCAGCGGCTTCAATTGCTGTCACCCAGCTGACAGAGCCGGTCGCTGTTGCTGCCGCTTGATATGTCATTGTTTTTAGATTGACGCAGCCTTTGCCGCTTTGCGAGCTGCAGACGCCACCGGTGTGGGGCTCACCTATCACTAAGTGTTCTCCTGACGCGTCTTTGTGATGCTTGATTCGGCTTAGCGCTGCTTGAAGCCGCTGCCTGATCAGCTCCGGTGTTATGGTTTGCAGTGTTTGCGCTGAACACACTGAGTTTATAGCAGTCCACTTGGCGTTTTTGTTGCTTTCTCCCCAAGCCTGGTTTGCGCTGTTTGGTGACGCTACCGTTCCGCACAAGTTTTTGTCTTGGGTGTCGTCCTGGGCGCAAACACACAAGAGTGTTTCGCACACTGCTGATGTTCCTTTGGGCAGCGTGCAGTCTGTCGCCCGGGTGCTTGTTAGCGTCACCGTGCATGTCGCCGTGCTCCCCTTTTGGGCTTCCGGCCCGGCTGCCGCTAAGGTCAGCTGTGTGATGACGTCGGCGCTGGTGGCGCCTTTGTGTTGCGCCGCTTGTGTATTGTACTGGTCTCTGATCGCTGCTGCACGTTCTGCCAACCCAGAAATCATTATGGACGTCGATCTGCCGAGTGCTGTTTTGAGCTTGGCCGTTTCTATTTTTGGATACTGCTCGCCTTCTTTGTCTGCTGCTAAAGCAATGTTGTGGTTTTCCCAGCGCTCATAGTACGGCTTGCATATTTCTTTGTCGCCTGGTGGTTTGCAGTCGGCAGAGTCTTTTTTTTGTTTTTTGGTTCGGTGGCTAGTGCGCTCCGCCACTTCGGGTCTGCTACTGAAATGTTTATTATTTCGATCTCGTTCAAAGCTTCTTGGTTTATTTCGGTTGTGTCCGGTGTGGCGTATGTTCCTTTTGCTAAATTCATGAGGTCACATAATGCTTGCAAATCCGCTACATTTGTGTGTTCGTTTGTTGCTCCTCGGCATTTTTGCATGTGGACCAGGACGCTTACGATTACGGCAATAGCCTGGTACATTTGAAATCAGGTGTTTGCGCTGCTTGCCGAGCGGTGGGTGTCCTAAGAATCTAAAATTTCCGTCTGTTGCAAAGTTCTTTTTTTCAACACGAAATTACAATAAAAAAACAGTCTAAACATAAGGATAGGAATTTCTTTATGGTTGCACAAATTAAAGGGGAAAAACAATATAAGCTGAAAATAAAAGAAAAAACAAAAAATGTATAAATAAATAAATATATATATATATATTATAACATTAAATGGTAGTTGTTTTAATATATTGCATTCTCTAAATAGGTTAGTTTCACCATAGTAACCAATGATCACCATGACATAAATTTTTTACAGGGCTCTAGTTTTACACACAACCCATATTTTCTACCCTTATTGAACCTATTTTTGACTCATTCTTCTTCTTTAATTCTCTAAAATACCGCAAGTGTTTTGACTTTTAGAAATTCAAATTATATGACTTCTAACTACCTTCATCTGCTTTTAACTTTCTGTTGTTACACGCAGCATTTGTAACAATTTAACTTCTGTACTTAGTCCGACTCAGCGTCATTTTTTTGAGTTCCTTAAAAACATACCACCTTTTAAGTTTTTTCCGCTCAAGAGCTGGTATCTCTGGGTCTTTCTTACATTGCCTACGCCACATCCACATCTTTATTGTCTTCATTAAATGAGGTTCAGCCATTCTGGGAATATGGAACACGCGGTAATCAAATGCAGTTAATATTTTGCCTCCATGAAAAATTAGAATTTGTGAAATTATTACAAACTTTCTCCACTTTATAGAACCCCTCTACTGGTTCATATACATGATATATTAAGCAGTTTCCGCGTTCTTCATTTTTCCTTTCACAGTAATCCATTGTTATTCATAGTTTGAAAATGTTCATTCCGATAATATCATATTGTTACCAACAAATTTTGGTCATTATTACTATATCTAGTAAGAAAAATTCAAAATTACATCACAATAACACAACTCTTGTCCGCTAATTCTCTTTATGTTTCTTCAGAGATAGAATATTAAGATATGCTATCTGATTAAAAATAAGGTCGCAAACATCTCTGAAGTAGAGTCTATACCTTTTGGTTTAAAATGTAGAGCAAAATCTCCTCATGAATTATTTGCTTCTGTCGCGGTTTCTCCGCATAACATAGCAAATCATTTGGCATGTACACAGAATTGCATCTCTACATTATTGTCCGCCGTCTTAAGTCCTGTGTATGATGATGGCCATTTTTTTTTCCCTGTGGAAAATGCTGTCTACTGTCATTTTTGCAATTGAAAACGCGCATATTCCGTTTTCCTTTGTTTATACCTCTTAATCAGCACCAACCTCAGTCGCTTCGCTGAATTTAAGCTTTTCTTTATTTCAAAGACTTCCACTTTGTTTGATCTTTACTTTTCATCGACATTATCATTAAATATTTGTATATACACTCACAACACTCTCCTATTATTATTATTATTTATATTATTATTATTATTATTATTAGTATATATACTGTCACAACACTATTTTTATTTTAAAGCATTAATATTATAACACTAACTAATATCTATATTATTACTAATACCACTATACACCTTACCCTATAATCAAATTACTTTAAACCAATAGGCACTTTTACGCGAATTTTACAAAACATTTTGAGACTTTTTCAACAATTTATAAAATTTTTGACAGAAAGTGTTAATATATATTAAATTTAATAAAATTTACCAAATTCTATAAAATACTTAAATTTCAAAATTTCATTAAATTAAGCAAAAATCATTATAATTATCAAAATACAAGCAATTCACAAAATCAGCAGCCATCAGAGCCAATTTCTTATTGACGAGAAAACTGGAATCCTTGCACTTTTTACCTTCCCATTTGCAGTTATTGTCCTTGACACAACGCAGGTTTCTTTTCTGCTTCCTTTTTGCCTTCCTCACTCAATGTGCACTTTTTGTCGTTCTCTCCATCCTCCTTATAAACACACCCCTTCTCCTTTAAGTTTTTACAGGCTTCTTGGTTGTCTTTTTCTTCATTGCACCCTCTTCTTTTCATATATATATATATATATATATTGAAGGTGCCTCACAGTTACCAAATTCCTTCTTTATGCTTCTGGTTTTACAATTTAACTCTGTCTTTTTCTCTCTTCTACCATCTATCATCTCATTATGTATGATTATTCTCGTAGTCATGTTTGTGTTTGAAACTGCGCATATTTAATTTCCTTTCCTTTTAGCTTCCGTTACTGCTCTCTACTATTAATATTATTATATATACACACTGACAACAGTCTCATAGCACTATCCTTATCATTATCATTATAAACACAACTACTATGTATAAAATAAATTATATACTCTGAAGTAGAATATCACTCATTTCTCATACTTGTACACTATCATTACTTTAATTTAAAACCATATGTCACTTTCATACACATTTTGCTGAAATTTTTTTAGTTTTTCAAATTTTCAAATGTTTGACAAAACGTTTTAACATATATCGAAAATATCAAAATTTACAAAGCTCTCTCAAAATAGAGAGTTTTCTAAATTTTAAAAAGGTTGAGAAAAATCTTTAAAATGCTATCAAACTCAAAAACCCGCAGCCATACTCAGAGATAATTTATAATTGACGAGAAAGGAAGCACTTCGACATTTAACTTTGTCCTTTTCTTCCTCGTTATCTTTCCCACTTCTCCATCCACAATGCTTTTTGCTATCCTTGTTTACTGCCTCAAAAAATTTCTCATTCTGGTGGCAAGAGTATTCAGGATTCCCATCTTTCCCTCCTGTTTCTTGGTTTGCTTGTTGTTCTGCTTGTTTGGTTGCCTCAATGTGCACCTTTTCTTGGGATCTGCTGCTTTGTCGTTCCATGCGCATTTTGGGTTTGCTGTGCAATCTGTATCTTTTTCTTTTATATTGCACTCTTCTTCCGCTTTTTGTGCTTGTTCTTAATCGCTGCCTTGATTCCTTGTCCCTGTTTCGCCTAGGTTAGTTGATGCTGTGAGCGCTGGTGGGTGAGCCTCGTCGAAACTTGCGCTTATGTACGCATCGCGACATTGTCGGTTTAATGCTAGTAGAGAATTTTTGAGTGCTGCCACCTCGATCGCTGCGGATTGTGCCTCCTTCAAATCTTGAGCGGCTTGTTCTAGTGCTGTCAGCCATGGCAGCGGACCGCCGTTTGTGCCTAGCTGCATTTTGTAGTTGACACATTGTTTTGTCCCTGCTGCTCCATCGCATGTGCTGGCGGTTGTTTTTCCCAGAGTGAACCTACCGTTTGCCGCCGTACTGTCGGTGTTCAGCTGGCCTATTCGTGCTCTGACGGACGCGATGGCTGCAGCTATTGTCGCTTCTGTCGCCTGCGCCGGCTTGGGTTGCAACTTGCATTTATTCACGATATTGCCCCAAGCTGTCGTGGCCGCGCCGCCTTGGCTTCCTGCGTTTTGTACCTGCCCTGTTAGGCCATCTTCGCATTCCTGTTGGGCTGTGCCGCTTTCGCCGGTGCAGATACAGATTAGAGCCGACGCCACCGATTTTACAGCGTTAGTGTGGCCGGCCGCATTGTTGCCACATGTGTTGTGCCGCGCCGTTTCTGCAAACTCTGCGGCGTTGAACGCCGTTTGGCCCTGGCCAAAAATAGCTTCGGTTATTTTCGTTTCAACTGCGTTCTTTTTAGTTTCTATGAGCTCTACCTGACTTTCGTAAGCCTGCACGATCTGTTCGCTTTGGTTTAGTAGGCGATAAATTCTTGGGTTGGCTTTTTGTCGTGCTGGTGCGTTTCCGAGTAGCCTGTAGAGGTGCTCCCCTTGGTTTTGCTTCTTGAAGACTTCTTGCTTTTCCGTTCTCCACTGTTGGAGCTTGGCTCCATCTGTTGTCTTGTCTGCTTTGAAGAATTGGCCGTCACTGTGGTCAAACCAGCTGTCGCTTGCAGTCGAAATATTAAGATTTGTTAGTTCTTCTACTAGTTGTTCTCCTTTTTCGAACGTCCCCAAGTTTGGAATCTTGTCTTTCACCTCATAAATATTGTATACGTGGCAAAGGACGTTGAAGTCAGCGGCACTGTCCAGCGCCGCTCCTCTCGCCTGTCTAAGCCTGTTCTTGTATACTAGAACGTTTAATACAAGCATTAGGCGGTGGAAAGTGCGGCTCATCTTCTAATCTCTTCTTATTAGTGGAAGAAAAACGGCAAAGTCTGTGTTTTTTTCTCTAGATCCCTCGCTTCTATTTCGAAGCACAGAAAATCTTGCAGCTTGTTCCAAGTACCTCTCAGCTGCGTATCTGTGGCTATGCTAAGCACAACGCTAACACAATGTTCCATCAGCATTGCTAATGCCTGTAATACTGAAATGTTTAGCGATAAATTTTTCAGGTCTCTACTTCTGTGAAGCACAGAGTGGTAGCGTCGAATATGTCTAGCCTTGCTTCCGTGGTTTATACTCTTCTCATAGTCTCCTCTTTTTTGCATTTTCTTGTGCTTTGTGTTCGCAATCTTTATCCTCTTTGAATTTACTTTCCTCCGTGTTTTCTTTTCATTTCTGTGCAGTATTGCTTACGGCTACTGCTATTGTTGGTTTCGGCCTTGCCTTGGACATTTTCTGGCTTCGGAAATAAGTGTTGGCGGTGTCTGCGTTTGGTTTCAGTGCTGGTTCGCCTATCTTTTTTTCAGTTTCTTTTTTGGGGAAGCGGTAGCTGATTGATCTCTTGTTTATGTTATCAATAAACTTAGGCTTGAATTTGTTTTCCTCCTTGCCGAGCAACTCCTTGATATGGTCTTTGAAGTTCTTAGCTTCGCTTTCTTCTGTCCAGTCCGTGATGTTCCCGTATTTTCGTATTTCTTTTCTCAGTGCTGTAATGAAAGATTCATCGTTGGCTAGCGTTTCGGGGGTTATGTCGTTTAAGCTTTTCACTGCCGCTGCTACTTGTTGTGCTTGGCACAAAGCGGCTAGTATCACCTTCTTGCTGTCTTTTTTGTCTCTGACATTTTGAATCTTCGCTGCGCAACTCTGTAAGCTTTGCCACGGTTGATATAGAGGCTCCGCTGTGGGGGTGGGTTTCGTCTGAGTCATTGGTGTAACGGTTGTGCAGCCGTCTACACCACTGCAGCTGCTTGCTGTGTTCGCCCATGTTGTGCCGCTGCTGCCAGTGTCGGTACAGCTGCTGCTGATCATTGAGATTGAGAGAATTGGCCGTTGGTGTGCGAGTTTCACCGTCGCGGTGTATTTATATTTCTTCCATGCACTGCTGCCTGCTGCCGTCGGCTTGACGGCAGTATTTTCATCAGTCATTTCCTGGTCTGTGCACTGCGCTGCACCAGCTTGTGGCTTTCCAGTTTTCACTTTGAAGATGTTGGAATTTCCGGCCAGAGGTTTGCTGTCGGTCGCGTAAGTGATCACTGCATCCGTTAGGACTCCCATTAGAAAACCCTCACGCTCTCGAAGGTTGAGGGTCGCATCGAGAAACAGCTCGGCCCTGCTTGCTTGTGTAGTTTCCGATACTTTTGCTGCTGCTGGTTTTGCATATGCCGCCAGTGCGTCAAGCACACCGACGCAGTCATTGTTGGTAGATGCTGCTGCCGCTAATTCACAATATTCTGCTGGCTTTCCGAGGTTTGCAGTAATTTCCGAGGTAGAAACAATTTTTTTCACGTAGGCGTCTTTCATATCGCGGCTGAAAGCCGCTTTTTCGCACGGTGTCTTGCTTCTGTCGTGTTCCGTGTCGTTTGTCTCGCTAGGTGCTGCGGGCACGTCGTCACTATTGCCACAACGGTGACTATACAGAACATATTGGTATGCAGTTGTGCACGCTTCACCTTGTTGTTGTTGTTTTGCAATCTTGCTTCGTTTTTAGCCCTCCGGTTGGGATCTATGTTAGAGGATTTAAATTTGTAATCTTGTCTGGTCTCCAGAATATCGTGTTCTTGAGAAAGTTGCTTTGGATTTGGCAAGCAACGGCGATGACGCTGCACAACTTCTAGTCTTTACATTTAAAACTCTGCCTTAAACCTGTTTTCACTATTCTACCTTGTCCATTCTCTAGTACATCAAACTTACCACCGCTCGCAGGCCTCAGTGGGTTTTTATTTTTATTGTGTATTGAAAACATGTTTATATCCAAAACGCTAAGTTTTATGACTGGTAGTGGGACCCCTTTCTACAGTTTCATATACTTTTCTAACCGACAGGAGAAAAAATCAATGAAGTTTTTTTCAAGGGAACGATCTCCCTTTGGTCTTTTTTTTTATAATGTGGTGGGTCTTTGTAGCGGTGTCATTTAATAGTCGAAAGTATTGGTGATGAAAACTCTTTTTATTCTGCTTTTTCTTTTATTATTTGTGCTGCTGCTCGATGACCACAGATCACCCTTGTATGAATTACCATCTTTTAACAGCCTTAATGTTTTTCCGTTGGGAAAATACGGTAGAGGTGGCGTGTCATTTTTGCCTTTCCTTACTTCATAAATCTATTCTACTGTTTCCCATCAATGGTTTCTTATTCCTTTCTCAGTATTTTTCAATATGCTTTAGTGAGAACCTGCTCCATCTTCTTTTGTTGCGAATGACGAAGAAAGGTCATCTTCTCACAAAAATACCATCGCCGTTCATTAGTAAAGCCTCCTCGTTGTTTATAATGATATATTCTTCATTTCTGCGTTTGAAGTTGTGTATAATCTGCCTCCCCCTCAATTTTCATAATAATAATAATATCCTTATTCTCTCTTTATCGTTGTTTCTCACTCACATAATATCATTTCATACTTTTTATTGTTTCAAAATCATCACCTTTTATTTCTATCTATTTGGTCTTGGCCACTAACATTATAATACGAGTATATACACACACTCACAACACTCTTCTATTATTATTATTATTATTATTATTATTATTATTATTATTATTATTATTATTATTATTATTATTACTATTACTATCATAACCCTACCTAATATCCATGAATTTAACACAATAAACAAAATTAGAAATATTTTCATAATAGCACTCACTTTTTATACAATATTACAATATTATTTTTTCACCCATATGACGTATTATACATATTTTACAATTTTTTCTTTCCCAAAATTTTACAGTTTGCACTTTTTTTGGAAATTACTGTCAAATTAGAAAAATTTTATAAGTTTAATTAAATTGATGAAGAAGTTTTTATAAAATTAATTCTAGAAGAAAACCTTCAAGCCAAAGAGTAGCTTAATTAATTAAAAAACAATTTCTTTCTGTGGTGTTTGTGTTTTTTCTATCATTTTCCGCTTTCATTTCCTCTTTAGCCTTGCAGTTTCCAGCTTTAAATTCAAACCTATCCTTATCATTGCATTCTCCATCGTCTTTTTCTTCCTTGCAATTTTCCCCATTTTTGGAATCAATCGGTGTTGCAGGTTCGTCTTTCTTTTCTCCTTCAAGTTTCTTTTTAATTCTTAGACCCTCCAAGTGGCTTAAAGTTGATGCCATGTTTGCGGCTGATATCAAGTCGTTGACCCTCTTATTTTCTGGTTTTCCGTCTAGCCTGGACGCAACATTATCTTCTTCGAGTTTCGTTATGAAATTTCTGACAAAGTCATTTACGTCATCACCGTAAGCTGTTGTTATGTATTCTACTAACTTTTTTGCTTTCTGGTCGTCATTTATGTCATCTAGTTCGTGGAAGTCAGGGTTGCAGTTCCGCACGATTCTCCTAACCGTTTTGTCAGCTGCTAAAGTACTGCCTTTGAAGTTTTTCATGCTCGCTGGCTTCGGCGCCGCTGCTTTTAGCGCGAAGCAGAGCCTTTGTGCCAGCTTTTCCCGTGTTGGCGAAGTTTCCGTTACCTTGTTGTGGGCTTCTTCGCAGCTTGTTGTTCGCTCGTCTTCCTTAAAGACACTTGTTTCCGTCTGAGCTGCGGCTGTATCCGATTTTGTTGGTGCCCATGTCCATGATGCGCTGCCGCCGACTTGACGAGCCGCAAGCCTCGTCTGTATGGTCGTTACGCCTGTGTTGTCCGGGCGGCTTGAACTTAATGTTGTGCCCGTTAGTTTCGTGATTTTCATCATTGCAGCTAGCTTGCTTACGTCCGTTAGCTTTAGTTCAGTTATCTTGTCGATGTCAATGTCGTCGAAAGGGTGCGAAGTAGCTTTGCCAGTCCCATCCAGCTCGCACCCGGCGTCGCCGCCGGCAACTACCTTGAAGTTGAGTTCTACAGAGCTGCCTCCGGACGGTGCTGTCGTTTGTCCATCGTCGTGTCCGACTTTCATCGCTGCCGCTTGTTTTGTGGCTTCGACATAGCCAATGTGCTTTGTGATCAGGTCTAGAGCTTCTCTAATTGGTGTGGCGGCCCTCTGTTGCTCTCCTTTTAATTTCTCTAAGTCTTCCTCTGCTTTGCCAGCAAGCGCTAAGAGCAAACATCTTCGTCCGTGGCTGTTGGACTGAGCTGCGTGAAGTGTCCATATTTTTGACAGAGTTGTTAGCTCGGAGATAGCTGGCGATGATGTTGGTAGCTTGTTATTAAGATTTCCTTTTAGTAAATTTAGATACTGTAGTTCGTAGCAGATGCTTTTCACTTTCTCCCTCTCGTCGGTTTGTGGCGTCGCTTCCGCTATAGCGGCTACTGCTAGTATGATCAGGCTTAGGTGCGTCAGTCGCGTTGTCATTTTGTTCTTGTCTTCTCTTATGTTTTTCGGGCCAAAACAGCAGTCTATGATTTATACGACATAGATAGTTGGGTGCCGAGCGTAGTCTAGTGGGTTTGCGTCTCATGCTTCGGATGTTTGTGATTGTTCATATATTTCTATGGTGAAGCTTGCTTTTGAACTAAAAAGCAATAGAAGTTGCTGCATATTCCACGTTTTGCGTCGTTCGTCGCTATCTCTGCTACCGTGCGGCGATTATGCTCTGCTTCTGGCCATACGCTAGTGAGTTTATCAAGGGAAAGAGAACATACCTTGTACCCTGGCGATGGGTAGTTAATTTAGTTGGTTTCACCGCTTGTTTTCAACACTGGTTGGTTGCAATTGCGGCTGCGTTGTGTATGAGAAATATATGGGAGGAAAATTAAAGGTGTTTTCCATGTCGGTTGCGGATGCTTGTTGCTTTTCGTGGGTTGTTTTTGGACTTTAAGTTGCTCAGTCGAGCTTTTTAATCGCTGAAAGATGTGGCTGAGCTCTATATTACTACCATGCCGCATAAAAACAATGTAGTTGATAACTTCCCTTTTCCGCTTCTCTTTCGGTCTCAAGGGTCTAAATTCTTGCTGTTCTCTTTGCAACCTCACTTGTTGGAACCTTCTTCCACTATGTATTGCTGTCAAACACGGCTTTACCTCTGCTGTCTTGCTAGTGGCTGGTGCTTTTGTCTGCTTTCTAGACGTTGTTTTTGTTTGAAAACTACTTGGTGACCTCCACATTTATTCTGGATTCAAGCATATCTTGATGACTCGCGGTCTTTTTATTCTTTTTCGTCCTTTTCTTGCTCTAGGTCTGTGGTTTGATTGCATTGCATCGATTTTTCCCCAAGCTTTTTTCATGGCGCTGGCTGTTGTGACTGTGATCGCCGTGCCGGCGTGCCTGACGCTGCTTTTATTTTTACGAAACTCTTCATGATGTCCATCGGTGGTGGTGAATTGCTTTGTTAAAGGTTTGTTATTGCCTTTATGCCGACTGAAATTAACATGTGGCATTTATGGGCTACGCTGCTTGTAGACTGCTAGCCATTTTCCCCTGTGAGCTTGTCAAAGCCTGTGGCCTTCAAGTTCTAGGTTGGGAACGTTGTTTTAACCGACAGATGTTCGCTTCTTAGCTCTGGGAAGCTGAGCGCAGGTAGCGAGTTTGATGCTGTCTGTTTTCCATTGCTGCCTTTCAAACAAGTTCCAGTGCCTCCACCTGCGGAAGTTTTGATCAGAAAATTTGTGAATTCGATCACACCACCTATTGGTTTGCCTGTGTTTAGTGTCACTAGCAGTTCTAAGCGTACTGCTCTCTGTAAATCGGTTAATGCTGTTTTACACACCGGTGGGTTTCTGCAGCTGTCGCCAGAAATAGGGCGGTTGTATTATTGTCTGTCGCTGCTTTACTTGCTAGCAAAGTCATTAACTGTGCTTTGTTACCTTCTAGTTCTTCCATTAGTAATTTATTTTGTTTGGTTAGAGCTACAGCGGGTATGGCTTCCAGGACTTTTTCTACCGCGCATTCCTTTCCAACTTCCGCCTCTGAGAAAACTTTGGCTGTTGCTTCACTGCAGAGAAATGCGCTGATTAGTAACACTGCCGATACCAAAGGTGCAGGCAGAACCATCGGATATGTTGAGCACACTCTTTCGTCCTGTCTGGTTTTATATGCGTGAATTGTACTAAAAAGCAAAATCGAGAGATATTGGATTGTATGTTGCACCGTCAGTTTTAAGACCTGTTTTCTTTTAGAGAAGTTAGTAGACAGTGGTCGTAAAGTGAGTTTCTGCAGCGTAAATGTAGCGTCGCTAAGCCGAGTTTCGCTAGCTACTTAGATAAACTGTCTCGCTGTCGACCAAAGTGCTTATTCTGCCTGGCTGAGCAAATTTTATTCCATCTCCGGTTTTTGCTTCATGTATAATGAGTCTCTCCCAGTTGGAATCCAGTCTACTAAAGCAGAAACCACAACATTTTTGCGCAAACACACCCTACTGAACCTACGTTTTAACATTAGCCGATGCCGTAAAAGTATTAGCCACAGTTTGACACCATTGACGTAGTTTTATTATTCCAGTTTTGAGTAAAATACAGCCTATTATTGACTCTTTCACCTCCTTTTTTGTATTATTGTCTTTTTTCGCTGATAAAGCGTGTTTCATCGTTTTATTCTGTTTTATTCTGTTTTTTTATTATTTTTAGTTTACTGTATTTATGACCCTTACATAGTGTCTCCGTTTGTTATGTACATTAAACTATTTCACCCTCGTTATTTCCTACACCGTCTCCTCGTCTATGATGACTCCCATCACCATATTTGTGTTAACATTGCGCATATTAATTTCTTCTCTGTGTCTCCTTCTATAATGTTCCTCGAGCACTTTTTCTCGCTCTTACTCAATTAGAGAAATTACTTTGTGCCATCTTTTGAGTGCTTCAATTTTTTCTGTCCATTATATATTTTATTATTACTACTACTCTTATTATTGTTGCTCTTATTATAATATTCGTATATACATACAACACTTTCCTATTATTATCATCATTACTATATAACTATTTTTGTAACAGCAAAAATTTAGGGATAGCAGCTATTTTTCATATCCTTTTACCTCAATGCTTTACACTCATATGCCACTTTTATATCACAATTTCATAATTTCATATTTTCGAAATTTTATTGATTTTTACATTTCTTTAAAAGTGTTAAAATATATCACATTTAACAAATTATTTTAAATTTTACTTAAATTTCATAAAGTTGAGTAAAAAAATCTTAAAATCCTTAAAATAATTCCAAACTCATAATAGCATCTGCAATCAAAGCAATTTTATTTTTACAAGAAAACTGGTATACTTTCAAATTTCTTTTTCCCATTTACACCTTTTTGCAGTAGCGTAAGTAGTTTTATTATCTACATGTTTAGCACATCCAGTTTCTGGTGCTGCTGTTCTTGCTCTTGTTTGGGTTTCTTGTTGCGTTTCATGTATCTCAATTAGTTTGAAGTGTTCTCCATCATCGTCATTTTTGCCTTTCCACTCACATGTTGGCTGTTTTTCCCTGCATTGCGTTGCCGTCTGTATCGCTTCGCACTGGTCTTTTTTCTGTTGCCCCTGTGCTTGTGTGCTTTTCTGCGCTGCTGTTGTGGTTTGTGCCATCGCCTGCGCGAGATGCTTGTGAAGTTCCAGCTCCGGTTTGAGATTGAATGCTTGTCCTTTTATGGCGGCCATCAGGCGTCTGAGGCCGTTTATCCGGTGCCGTGCCGCTTGTTGTTGCTGAACCTTTGTGGCGACTTGTTTTATGCTTTGCAACCAGGGTATGTCTCTGGCCGCCTTTTGCTCTGCCTTTGTTGTCGCCTTGTAATACACGCAAACACCGCTGGACGACGCGCCGCCGCAGTCGTTGGCCGTGAAGGTACCAAAGTAAGTTCCTTGGTTTTTCGTTTTGATTTTGGCTTGGAACTGCGCTGCGAGCGTTAGCAGCTCTGCGCTTGATATTTCTTTCTGCGAGCTGTCTGGGCATTTTGAAATTAAGTCTTTTGTTGCTGTTTCGACCCCTGTTAGGCTTTACCGGCATTGTCGTTGGTTGCTTGGCTGTTTTCGCAGTACTTGACGCTGCCGCTGCCGTCCGTTGCTTCTCCGGCGCAAATACAGTATATGAACGCTGCAATTGTTTGAGCTTTTGCAGATGCGGTCGTATCGCCGCAGAGATTCTATCTTGTTGTTGCATCGCCATCGCTGCTCTTTATGTTGGATTCCGTTAGTTGGTTTTCGTTGTCTATGCCTGCTCCGAAGGCTGCTGATTTTAGCTCATTTTTGAGTTCGGCTGCAGTTAGCTTGGCACTGTTTTCTTGTACTGTTTGCAGTTCGTCGACCGCGGCTGCTGCCTGCTCCGCTAGTGGCTGCAGCGCCGCGAGGTATTGTAGCCGCTGAGATTCGGTTGAAAATTTCAGTTGTGCTGCTTTTAATGTTTGCTTTGGTTGGCTCTCCCTTTCGAGCTCAGCCTCTGCGTCTGCCCAGTTGGCCCATCTCTTCATGTGAAGGCCATTCTCCTTACCGTCTTCTGGTTTGTACGGGTGCCTGGCATCGCCTTCGCCAGTCTTTCCAAACTTGTTGCGCCACTCGGGATTGCACAGTAACACGTGCGTAACTTCCGGATTTGCTGGTAGTCCGCTGTTTCCTGTTGAGTTTTGGGAAGGTCTGGAAACTGAAGCTTGTGTAGAGTGATTAATGTACAGAGATCAACAAAAAGGTGTGAGTGCTCGCCTGCTGCTAGTGCATCGCTGACGTCGCGCTTGCTAGAAGCAGTAAGATTGTGATTGTTGCTTGCGTGGTTTCCATAGGCATGTTGGTGCTACTAGGTCTCCCTTAGGTCCGTTTTTGGGATGTAAACTAGTGTTATAGGGTTGTAGTCCTCCACTGCTGACATTGGCGCTGACAGGTTTTGTATTCAAGGTATATTACAAAATTTCACCGTGTGTGCGTGAGGCTATCTCATATTTATTGTTTAGCTTTCTTTTACAATTTCATAACCCTGAACAAATTTTCTTCATTAGACACATCACGAAAAACAATATCATATTCAAAATTCCATTTCTCTCCGTCAATCAAATAAGTATCAATCATATTAAAATCTTTTCTACTAAATTTCCTTCTTTCCAATTCTTATACCAATTGATATTTTTCACAATAAGCTTCGCTCTTTCTTCCCATGCAATTATTTGTCCTTGAAAGTAAATGAATTAGGTTACACCAATCACCCCACTATTTGAAATAGTAAAAAATATCTCCTCATAATCTAATCCAATCATTCCACTCTTCAAAACAAATCTCTGTCCAACAACTTCTTCTTGAATTGCACTCCAAATTGAAAATGGCTTGTAAATACTTTGCTCGGAACACACTACCATTCCTCACCTCCGTTAAGTAATTCCTAAATTGCATATTCAAATTTCTTAAACGCCAATACCCGTGTAATTACTCCACCAAAACTAAGATATGGTTTCACACTTGGAGGTGATTTCAGTAAATGCGGTAGCTTTTTATCCTCTTCTTCTCTGTGTAAAGAGCCTTTAAAAACCAAAAACATCTCTGCACATGCTCCTTGTGATCTGAGTTCATAAGCAAATCCAACTGAGGCGCATAACACTCTGATGTTGTCATGAATATAATAGGGGAAATATGCTTCTCTTTTACTATATCTTCTCCACTAAACTTCTCTTCATTTTCTGCAGTATTTTGTATAAAATATTCCACAGCATTTTCATACTTATTTCCATCACTAACTATAACATCAGATCCATCCAAATGAATTACAATATCCTCGTCACTTACGTTCTGTCTTTCCAAAAACTCGATAACCCATCTATTTCTTTTAAGATGGCTGTACAAACCTTTCATCGCAGTTGTAATATTTCATAATTTTATTAATTTGAACAAGAATCCTTAATACTCTAAAATGATACCAAACTCATAAAAGCAGCATCCATCAGAGAAAATTTCTTATTTACAAGGAAACTGGAATCCTTGCATTCTTTTCCATCCCATTTGCAGCCATCTTTGCACTCCCCTTCAGTTTTCTTTTCGGAGCACTTTTTGCCTTCCGCACTTGTTGCTGCAGCTCCCTGCTCTGCTGTGTTTTTCTGTCCTTCTCCATCTTTGGTTTTGCATGTTCCATCTGTTTCCGATTTCCCTTCCCATTTGCAGTTATTTTTTGTGCAGGTCGAGTTCGCGGTATGGGTGGCGCAGGTATGCGCCTTATTTTGTTCCACTTTTCCTTTGCTGCCGGCGGTTTCTTGCGCTGTTTGTGCTATTTCTGGCGCAAAGCTGCGTGGGTTTTCTAGAGCTCTGGCGCGTGCCGCCAGCACAGCCAATTGTTTACTTCGTTCGTTGACGAGGTTGTTATGTTTTTCTCGTGCTTCTAGAGCTTCTGCGAGCTCCTCCATCTCTTTGAGCCATGGGGTTGCCGTGTCTTTAAATATTTCGTGGGGTTTTTTGTTTGACAATTTGATGCACCTGCCGTTGTTTTGTTGCCCGTTGCAGTTTGCTTGAAATACCCCCAGGTATGTGTTGCTGGAGTTGGTGGTTACGAGCCGTGCGATGTTGTTTAGTGTTTGGCGTATCGTTTGTTATATTATTGTTTCTTCGTGTATCGCAGTTCGAACGCTGCCCTAGGTCGTCCTGATAATCTGCGACTTGGGACGCCAAACATTGGCGGCTGTTTGCCCTTTGAAGCAAATCTCGTCAAATTCGCCATTCGCTTCGCCTTGACAGACACAGCTCATTTTTTTTTTGGAATTTTCTTCGTGCCTTCGTGAGAGTTTCCCCCCACTGGCGCGGCCATCAGCCATCACCGTAGAGCCCTGAGATGCTATCGGTCTGGCGACTGTGGCAGAGTCTCCCTTTTTATTCATCCTAACACACCCTCTATAATTTTTGTTGTAGCTCCGCAGTTGAACGGAATACAGCAGATGGGGCGAGAAGCCCCCCCCACTCCGGACTCTCCAAAAGATGTCAATTAGCAATCCTTTTGTTTTGATTTTTGTTATTCGTTTATTATTCTCTTCCCCTCTTTCTGTTTCTGTTGCTTGTTGATTGCATACCCCCTCTGTCTCTGAGGGTGTCTGGACTATTCCTGCGTCCGGTGCTTTTCCTGCTAGCTCCACACTCGGTAATAAGGGGGGAAGTTGCAGAAGGGAGAGTGGGTTGTATGACTGTTACCTTAGGTGAGGACTTCACCTGTGGCCGGCTCCGTTCAACCGCAATGAGAAACTGCGCCAGCCTTTTAGAGAAACATACATCCTGCACACACTCACCTTCTACCGCAAACCTGACACGTAACTCCTTCAAACCGGGACAGCTCATCAGGTGCAGCGACGTTTCTTCGCAGTCGCCGCGTTGGCTGGTAACAGCGCGCTCTACCTTCATACCGTGCATCTTCTTTTGATGTAGGGTGAGGCCAGTTTTGCTAGCACACTGCCTTCCGCATGTCGGGCACACCAACATGGATGTGTTTGTATGCGGGGAATCAGTGGCACACAATTTTGTGCTTTTGCTGCATTTAAGCTCGACTCCCTCACCTTTGTGGAAAGCCTTACAGTGTCGGATGAGGGAGTCCCTGCAACTGAGCACTTTTTGGCACACACCACACTGCACCTCGCCTTTCCCCGGGACGTCAACGTTTCCCTCACGGGCACGCTTACGAGGGAATTGCACCAACACCACGGTACCGTCCTCCGTCACTATGCTTTTATGTTTGAATTTCTTGTGTAGTGACAGGGAAGAACGTGTACCGAAGCTCGCCTCGCACAGGTCACATTGAAACGGCAGCTTCCGTGTATCCTGAGAGGCTGGCGCTGCTGGGGCTCTACCATCTCCTTGCAATGAGTCTTCGTTCTCTCGCCCCCTTTTCACGCGGCAACTACCGCTACCTATGCCATGTATTGTTCTAAGGTGGTGTAATAGTCGGCCTGGCACTGCGAATTTGGAGGCACAGAGGGTACAATGAAGCACCTGCGGTCTCATCGGGACTCGTGTGCTCGATGGTAGAGGAACGATCGCCACCACTGGAGGGGGCTCCGGGGGGATATCCACTGCAGGTGTTGCATCGCCGTATTTGATCCTCCGGAGGGCATTAGCTCGCACAAAGCCATGTTTGTTTACCATATGCGTTACAGCACTCGAGCGGCATTGGTATGTGGCATCACATTCCGTACATTTGGTCGGTTCGGAGGTTCTCTGAAGAGTGCGTGTCGCAACAGGTGTGGTTGTTTGTATTGTTGGCCCTATTGCTGCATGTTGCGGGTTACACCATCGGCACTGTGGGAGCGCACTCGGGTTGGTCTTTCGCAACATCCATCCACTTGACGGTACAAGTGCGTGCGTTATTGTGGCTAACTCGACTGCTGTGTCGGCTATTACGGCTAGCTCGGCTTTGGCGGCCTGAAGTTGGGCGGGTGATAGTTGCGAGTAGTGCTTTTCCGTGGTTTTCGGTTTGCCAGGAGTGTCCTCGAGGCTTTTAATGGCTTCGCTCCAGTCATCCCAAATTTTGTCCTAGTCTGCCTGCGCTGCGCCTTTTTTTGGCTTTTCTGTCGCCCATTGGTCTGGCATTTTAACGGTTTCCATGGGCTGTCTGTGACGCTCATGTTACGCTTGATTATCTCCTTGTAGTCTGCTGTTTTGGTTGTGAGTGCCTCTGGAACATCTGGGGCGTTTTGTAGCAAGCGCGCTAGCTCGCATAAGGCTCCGAAAACTTCGGTGTTTTGGCCGTTGTGGACATTTCCGGCCCTGGCTGTTGCTGTAGTAAAAGCAATCAGAACACCTATACAAAAATAATTCATATAGTTATTTTTATCTTCTCGGCCTATTTTGTCGCCCTGATGTGCGTTGAGTTTGGTAAGGGTGTGGTAAGAAGATGGAAAGTGGTTGTTGACAATTTTTAGGATTAGGCTTGTGGCTGAGTCGCATACTTTATTACACACCTAAGAACAAACGCTACTAGTCAGTTGTGGCATTTTTTTACATTTCTGCCACTGCAAAATTTAACAAAAAATGCTCCTATTATTCCTGGCTGTGCTAGCTTACTATTTTCGTACCGTTCGCTGCTAATGCTTACTTTCGAATGTACGCAAGATCTTCTCTGTGGATTCTGTATATGCGTATGCCTCCACTTCTGGTATTCTTTTTAACACCTCTACTGCACGATAAGAAATGCACAGTACAAACCTCAGTATATGTGTAACTCATTGACGCATGAAACACGATTTCGTTTCTGATTTTCTGTCCTTGTGCAATTATTTTGCCTGCTTCCTAGCTTTTTCTCTGTGTTTTCTTAAAAACTCTTGAATTAATGCCGATTCTATTCGTGAAAAAGTCTCTACCGATAAGCTGGAGTCCGCTTTTTTCCTTAGGTGGTTTGTTTGCTCCAATTTTTGGCTTTATTTTCGTGTACTTTTCACCTTTAGATTGCAATCTAAACGATGTTGTTTCCTCCACACGGTTGCACTCCTATCGAATTCTTTGTCAATTAAAGGTACAAAAGCCTCTAATGGAATAGAATGCCAGTAAATATCACCGTTTCTATACCTTGTGGTACAATAGAGGTTATATTTCTTTATTATTTTAAGGTGTTCTTTTGCTTGTTGCTAAATATTCAAAATTTACTGCTATTGAGCGGTTTTGTCACATACTTTTGTGCAAGCATCAGATGTTTGTATTAGATATACTTTCTTACTTCGATAATTTGAACCACAAAAAGTACTTTTATATGAGTTTCATGGCCTTTATCACTTTAATTATTTGTTACAGATTGATTTACATTCATTGTAGCGACTTGTATTTAAATTATACATTACTCGTTTAGTTATTTCAAGCATATAAGCCGTGCTGCACCTTTTCACATTCCACTTTCTATAACCGTTTTTTCGTGGTACATTGATTTTATCTCCTCTACACACTGGACTTTGTATCTCCCTCATTACCCACTTCGTCATCTCTTTGTGTATAATGATACCCGGCGTAATGTTTTGTGTTTGAAGTTGTACATCTTCTACATACCCCTCTAACTTTCTCTCATTCTTTTCATAATATTCCTTTTACGCTCAATCTCTCATATTCACTTACTCACACTTAATACTCGTTATACACACTTGCAACTGTTTAAAATGCTTTAACTTTTGATTTCTAATCGCTCTGCTACATTGCTCTTTTTATAATATTCGTATATACACACTCACAACACTCTCCTATTATTATTATCATTATTACTATTATTATTATTATTACTGCTCTCATTATAATATTCGTATATACACACTCCCAACACTTTCTTATAATTACTATTGCCTTATTACTATGTTACTATAATGTTAACTATTATCCAAAAAAACAATATAAACTAAATTATCACATTTCATAATAGTACTCATTTTCATACCACACCAAATTTTAATAATTTAAACATTTTCATAAAAAGGTATTATAGTGTATTAAATTTTATGAAAATTAATGAAGTTTATAAAATTCTATGAAAATTCTTAAAATGCTACCAAACTCATAAAAGCAGCAGCTATCAGAGCCAATTTCTTATTGAGGAGAAAACTGAAATCCTGACATTTGCCTTCAATCCAACCACAAACATTTTGCTTTGCCTCCTTCGGTTTTCCTGCCGCCTTGGGGCATTGTTCTAAGTCCGTACACTTGCTGCAGTTAGGGTATGTTCCCTCTGCAGCTCCCTCTCCTGTTCCTGCTGCGTTTGCTTGTCCTTCTCCCTCTTTAGGTTTGCATGTTCCATCTGTTTCAGTTTTTCCTTCCCATTTGCAGTTTTTGTTTTCTGTGCAGGTTGTGTTTGTTTTGTGACTGTCGCAGATAGGTGGCCTTGCAACTGGATTTGGATTTTTTGTGGCATAAATTTTGGCTGCTGCTGTTCTATTAAAAACAAGTTCAACTTGGCCTCTAAGGGCTTTGATGGTTGCCTCCGTTCTTCGCTTTTCCTGAGCTGCATGGTCCGCTTTTTTCAGTTTTTCAACCGCGCGCAGCAGATGCTGCTCCCAGGCTATGTTGGCCGCCGTGCCGCCGGATGTTAAAGGGTATGCCTTTGTGAAGTCTGCGCAGGCCGATGTTGCTTGTTTGCCGCAGTGCTGGCTGCCGCTATGGCTCCCTAGATGTATCATATCGCCGCCATCGTGTGTGGGTGTTTTGAGCATGCCGAACAGTTGGCCGAGCTTTTGGATTATGAACTCCGATGTCACTTTGGCGTTGGTATGTTTTTTGCATATGGCATCTAGGCCGGCGTACTGAGCCGGGGCATCCGTCGGCGATGTCCAGGTTAGCGTCGGCGTTACTGCGTTACCGCAGATGTCGGTCGTTGCTGTCCCGCCATCTTTCGTGCAAACGCAAAGCAACGTTAGGCAAGGCACCTTGCCGACAGATGGCAGTGCGCACATCGTTTGTCGATCGCCGCCTGTGGGTGCGATACATTTGTTGTTTGGATTTTTGCCGGCTGTACTTTGACCGAACGCCGCCAATTCGAGATCTGCCTTAATTTTTGTTGCAGCCTCGTCCAGGTCTGGCTTGTATCTGTTGTTGTAGCTGTCTTTCAGCTGAAGTTCTGCGGCTGTTATGGCTGCAGCCTGTCGCTCTGCCGCTTGCCCTTGTAGTGAAAGCTTCTGTTCGTTGGAAATTTGAATCTTTTTTGTTAATTTTCCTTTTCCGTATGCTTTTATGCTGCTTGCTTGCCATTCTAACCACTGTTTTTTGCATTGCTCTTGTGTCGAAGGGTCTTTGCAGTTTGGAGCATCTTCTTTGGCTGCTGTGGGTGCTGTCGGGAATTGTTTGGTCCAGTCTGGGTCTGCGAGTGTTATGTTAACGGCTTTTATTGCATTTAGGTCGTCTTCGGAAATCCCTGGCTCAGACAATCCAGTTATTGAGGTCTCAGCTAAGTTTATTAAGCTGCACAAAGTTTCCATTTCGGCACGGTTTTTGGCTTCGTTGGTGCCGGCATCTGCTTGTTGCGCGAATCCGCATGCCGAAAGCAACATAAAAGCTACGATATCAGAGCGCATGCTTCCTGTCTTGCTTCAACGAGTGTGGCGTGCTCGTAGCCAGATGGTTTTAAATTAAAAGTCCGATAGTTGAATAGGTAAACAGATGGCTAGGGAATTGTCTGTCGCTTTTTTTACTCATCAGTGAAGATTAATATTACCGGTACAATGTTTTCAAGATAACGGACGAGGTTTCACGTTACAGATCGATCCCGCTCCCTTTCACAGAACATCAAATAACGGTGCATCAAATTTGTTGTGTATTAACTGAGGTAAGTGACAAACTCGTTAGAATATGCAAATTATCATTATATGTGAGTGCATTTTCCATATGTTCAATACGTGATATGTTTGGTATCTCCCAACAAACGCGTGGAAATTATGACAAAAATTTAGCATTAATTTTGATTTTAAACACGATTACACTTATACTCTTAACACATCCTGCTTTTATTCAATTGCATTTATGTCTCAAGCCAGTCCTTTAATTGTTGCATATACTAAAAATAAATATAGAGAGTTAGAAATTCTTATATTATGGTTTCTATTTTGTTCGACCTGTTGCTACTTCACGTTGGTAAATGCCCCATCTGTAACAATACAACGGTCGTGTTCAGGCAGTATGCGTGATAGTGGTTGTGGCTACCGCAAAAAAAAGATTGATTTTAGGTTTCTTTCGCTTACCATTTGGTAGTTTGGGGCCTTGCTTCAACATCCCTTGTTGTAGCGTCCTTGGGCCCACCAAAAATGAAGATTCTTCTCGATTTAAATGTTTAGCACTATGTCGTTGAGTGCAACTAAAGATTGGTGTTTATGCATATCTGTAATTATCTCAGTTACGTTACCAATTATATCTTGTTAATAAAACTTTTCCAACGGTTTACAAATACATATTTTAAGAAGTTTCCACGTTTCGTTCTTTTCTAACTACTCAAGGAAATCCATTGGTAAATCTTGTTTTAAAGACTATCTCCATATAATATCATAATTATCCAGATAAATGTTGACCACTATTAATAAATCTAATTAAAAGAAGACTTTGATATAACTTTATACATATCCAATACATTCCTCCATCTGCTTGTAGTGCTTCACAGCTGGATATTAGGATCCACCATCAGATAAAAATCTACAGCTACCAGCATCTATGCTGTAGTATCTATCCATTTTTGACTGAAACACAAGGATTAATAAGTTTCCGTAACATATTATTGTACTGTGTAGTGCTATATCCAGTTTTTCCTTCTGTATTTTCTTTTCTTCTTTTTCATCTTCTGTTTCTCCTTCCCTGTATGACGAAGCGACTCCATTTTCCCTGTACATCACATCCTTCAACTTCATAATTGTCCCCTATGTTACCGTTGGGTAAATGACGGTGATACCCATCGCCACGTTAGCGTATTTAACTGCGCACATACCATCTCCCTATCTTTTTCTGCGTTTTCTTTAACATTATAATTGCTTTTTGTCCCTCAAATTTTCTCAATTTCAACCATTGCACCCATAGCAATTTTAGACTGCTTATATTTCTGTTTTCAAACCATTTTCCATCAACATTATTATAATATTTGTATATACACACTCACAACACTCTCCTATTATTATTATTATTATTATTATTATTATCATTATTATTATTATTACTGCTCTTATTATAATATTCGTATATACACACTTACAACACTCTCTTATTATTATTATTATCATCATTATCATTATCATTATTATTATTATTATTATTATTATTATTATTATTATTATTATTATTATTATTATTATCACTTTTACTCCATTATAACAATAACCTATCATTATTATCATTATAAAAATACTTATAATTATACTAAACTCACAAAAGCAGCAGCCATACTCAGAGCCAATTTCTTATTGACGGGAAAACTGGAAGAGAGTCACTCAGATTTTGGAAGTTTGTCCTCTTCCTTTTCTGTAAAAGTTATCCAAACACATTTGCAGGGGGCAGAAGGTGGGAGTCCTTCATTCTCTTTTTCACAAGATGTCTGATCCTGGTGGGTAGAGCAGTCAGTTTTCCCATCTTTCCCTCCGGTTTCTTGGCTTGCCTTTTCTAGCTCCTCCTTCACTTCCTTTTTCAACTCACACTTGTCTCTGACATCGTTAAAAACGCACCTCTGGCAGTTGAGCGGCTTCAGACATTGGGCCCCAGCGACAGATTGTGCCACTGAGGGTTAATTGCTTATTTTCATAATCTGCTGGTGACGAATATCTCCCTATTTCCTTAATTTTCCCTTTAAAAGCAAATCTTTTCGCGCAGCAAAACTGCCACATGCCAGCTTAAAAAACAGCGTGCAGCGCCTTCGCCTACGCACCAGAGTTTTTTAAAAAATTAAGCACCGCTTCACGTGCGGAAGGCAAATAAGCGTTAGGGTCTGTATCAAGAAAGAGCCGCTGAAAAACCAAAAAAATTTACAGAATCACGAACTTTTTCAAACTTTACAAAAACAGCTCAAATTTTTTCGGGTAAATTACGTGTTAGAATATATCAGAAAGTTTTTCAAGTAGCAAGGAAAATTTTTAGCCTTTAAAAAATTGAGGGGGAGAAAATTCTTTTAAAACAGCAAGGCCATAAAAGCAGCAGAAACCATAATAAAAGCTAATTTATTATTCACGAGAAAACTGGAATCTTTGCATTTTTCTTCTATCCCATTTGCAATTCGGAGATTTGCACTATCCCTTATTTTCCGTTTCACAGTCCTCTTTTTTATTGTGTCTTGTACACCTATCTGAGGTAGTTGCTGTCCCTTCAGTTTGAGTTTGTGGCAAAGAAACTCCACTTTTTGAGGCTTTTGTTTCATTAAATTGGCACTTTTTAGTTGTGTCTTTTTCTGTTTCGTTATAACTGCATATCGGGTTCGCAATACATGTCGCGGCATCTCTTAGCTTACTGCAAGTGTTGTCCGCTCCTTCTTTCGTCTCACTACACACCCCTTTCTCTTTTAGCTGGCCCACAACTTCTGTTAGATCTGCCGCATTTTTGGTGGTGTAGTAATTTAGTGCCCGGGCCAATCCCTCTAGGTCGCGTAGTGCTCCTAGGTTGGTCTGTGGTTTTCCTGACACCACTTCTTCGATATTTATCGTCGCCAGCTTTCCCCAGAACCTTGTTGTGAACTCGCTTTGCTGTGCGCCGTATACACTTGCGATCTTTTCGCTTACTGCTGCGTCGTCTGCCTGCTTGTACGGTTCTGCATTGTTTAGTAAGAGCCTCTTGACTTACTTTTTTGAATGCTGAGTTTGTTTTTAGCCCCTCTAGCTGCTTGCCGTCGTATTGCCAATGCTGTCGAAGGCTGGACTTCCTTGATGGCTTCCCATGCTTGCTTGTAGAGTGCTATTGCTGAGTGCTTGGCTTCTTCGTTGGAAGAACTGAATTTTGTTGCGTCCACATTGACGGCTGTCGTGTCCGAGGTGTGAGATTTTGAGAACCAGCCTCCAGCGAATGGGACGGCCAGGCTGTCATCCACGACACCTTTGCCTGCTGTTAGCTGTGTGAAGCCGTCCGCCGTCAGTTCCGGTAAATCATTTGGCGTTTGTTGAACATTGTTTGCCGATCCCGCCGCGTTGTTTGTTGATAGGCAGCCTTTGGTTGCGCTGCCGGATGCAGCTGTCGTCACCTTGAAAAATTCGGCTATATGCCCGCGTAAAAACTCGCCCCTGGCTACTGCGGTTATGGCTGTGGTAGTCTTGGCTTCCGTCTCGGCTGCCTGCTGAGCTTGCAGGTGGCGCAGTGTTTCGGCTATTGCCGCCCACGCTCGCGCCTGTTCCCCTTCTTGCGCCGTTGACGATGCTACTTCGGCCTGTGCAGCGTTTACTGCGAGGCTATTGATGTAGTTTAGGTTTTGTTTGGCGATGGTTAGTATTCGCCCTGGCATTTTTTCAAGTGTTTTCGAGAAGTCTGCGAGCGGTTTCCACTTGTCCTTACCGAGTGCACCGCGTGTTGCTGCCTGTCCTGCAGAAACCGTTATCAACGCACATAATGTCCACGTGGCAAGCATTTCTTCAGCGCTCAGTCTGCTTCCGTCTGTATCTTGTCTTTGCTTGTAAGGTGGCAAGAAAAGAGATATGACAAAATGCTTTAAGTTGTTCTACGAGAGTTAATTTCGTGACAGCTTATTTCCACGCAGCTGACCTAATATACGCACCGGTTGCAGATACTGCATCAATCGTGCGCATTTCTGAGGTTTGACCGCTAGATTTTGGATCGTAGGTTGGTGTGCATCTGTCCCTGTTGCAACCAAGTTTTATGCTTTTATGATGTACTTTTTTTTGGTGGCTTACTTTTTTGCTTTCGACGCGGGTTGGTCAGCTTCTTTTTAAGTCCTAATCTAGAGAAAAATCCCAGCGACGTAAAATTCGGGCATTAGCAGCGCAAAATTCACGCAGTGAACACTAATAATTTGTAATTTAAGATCTTATCCACAGCATTATATATCCATATCTAAAACATTAAAAAATACGGCTCGTAATGGATTTTCTCACGGTAATTGATAGGTTTCTTTTCAGTTCGGAATAACTAATTATAGTTTGTGTTTCTCTTGTCTGTGACTGTTTTTTGTTTATGTTTCGTATTATTATGTACTATTTTTGGTTAGGGTTAGGGTTCGTCAATCGTGATCTTTCCTAATGTCTTTTAGCTTCTTTTTCTCTATGGACTGCTTCCTGCTGGGATTCAATACAAATTTTATATAATTTTATTCATTTAAAAGGTTTTAAACTTTGGGTAATTAACAAATATAGAATTAGTGATGTGCTGTTTGTAATTTTATGCAGCTTTTAAACACCACATGTTAACTTATATGCCTTATTTTTAGTAATTTTTCAGTGTTTATTTTTTCTCAACACTAATTTAATGACATTACTTTTTTAAACTCATATTGCTACAGTTACATAGTTTCCCACACATGTTAGCTATTAATACTATTCTTAATGAGAAAACATCAACATCCTTGATACCTACGCAATCCCTTTTTTCCTATTCCTTTTAACGCTTCTTCACAATTAGTCATCAAGGTCCACCACCATAACTAAAAACCACAGTCGCTCCGATCACTTCCTTTCTGCATCTCCTCTAATGATTTCGCCGTGGTCTCACTCACTCACTCAAAAACGTATTTCCATTTCACTCTCGAAAATTATTTTTTTCATTTCGTCGATCTATGGGTCGCACTGAATTTACTACAATTGTTATAATATTTTTATATACACACTCACAACACTTCTCTTATTATTATTATAAACATCACTATTAATATTTGGGCCAAAATATTTTAGAAAGATAATTATAGAAGCAAAAACGCAAGCACAAAGAGGGGCCTTGTTAATGACAAAAGAATTGTTTCCTGTGGTGTTTGTGTTGGCTGCTGCTGTTGTAGTTTTTGCAGGATCTTCCTCGCATTTGTTTTCTTTTTCATTATATTTGCAACCGGGTTTCTTGTTGCAATCATCTTTGTTTGTTTCCTTTTCACATCCTGTTTTCTTCTCCTCGGCGGCTGGCACGGTTATTTTTGTCCGCAGGCGCTGAGCCCTATAAGTTGTCCCTGTAAAAATGCTAGGGCTGTTGCAAAATGCGTACTCTTACTGACAACATCTACGGTCCCTGTGACGCTGCGGTCTGCAATTTTAACGGTTTTGTCTCCCTCCTTGAGCTTAGCTATGAAGTTTTTCTGTATCGCATCTGGTTCGGTGCCGTATGTTTCTTTCAGTGTTTTTTCTGTTGCGTCGTCTGAAATCTCTGTGGCCTTTGTGGGCTGCTGTTCGGCTAGTAGCGCACCAGCGATCTTTGCGGCTGCTGCAGCCGCGGGAGATGGTAGTGGATCAGGAGGGGTTGTGAAGATGTCACGTTTATTTTGCGGAAATTAAAGGGTGATCGGTGTGGTGCTTCACACTCATATTATTATCATTATTATTATTATTATTATTATTACTGCTCTTATTATAATATTCGTAAATACACACTCACAACACTCTTCGATTATTATTATTATTATTATTATTATTATTATTATTATTATTATTATTATTATTATAACCCCAGCTACTAAATAAAAACAAAATCAAATTAGAATGTCACTCATGTTTTGAACCATATTAGCCTACTGCTTTACATTGACATGCCACTTTCATACCAAATCTTTACATTTTGTAATCCTTAAATTTCATTAAATTTATTATTCTTTCAAACAAGTGATAAAATATATCAAAACTTTAAAATTTCACTAAATTTAATAATTATAGTAAATTCTCTTTAAATAGTAATATTTCATAAATTTTATTAATTTGACCAATAATTCTTAGAAAGCTAGAATTCCATAAAACTCACAAAAGCTAGAGCAATCAGAGCAATTTTCTTATTTACAAGAAAACTGGAAGAGCGGCACTCCGGCTTGGGAAGCTTTCCAGTACCATCAACAAAATCAATCCATCCACATACTGCTTTTTGACCCGGTTTTACATCCTTGTTTTCCGCTTCACAGGCTTGCTGGGTTTGGTGTTTACTGCAATCTACCCCTGTACTTGTCTCTCCTGTTCCTGTTTCTGCTGTTTTTGTCTGTTCTTCTCCCTCTTTAGGTTTGCAGTCTCCTTCACTTTTGTCAGTGCTATTCCACTTGCATCCATCGCTTTCTTTGCAGTCTACTTTCTTTAGTTTTTTACCGCAGTCTGCTGGGGCGGTGGCTGTTTGTTTATTGCTTGCTTCGGCTATCGTCGCTACCATTTTGCCATAGGCTGCGCTGACCTGCTGTTCATAAAAGGCTCTGATTGCGATTAGTTTGTCTTCGTCGTTTACTGCCGCTAGTGTCTGGTCAGTTTCCAGTCCTGCTACGCCGGCTGGTATCGTTACTTGGTTTACAGCGTCTTCGTATTCTTGTAGTTTCTTTGCTTCTTTTCCTTGAAATATTTCTATGACCTTGTCCTCTAGGTTGGTTCCGGTTATTGGCGGCTTGGTGCTGTAAACGGCTTGCAACACTTGTGTCATGTCTGGCCTGCTGTGAATTTCTCCAGTTTCATTGATATAGGGGCTATTTGTGTGTTTCGGCCTCGCCATAATGGCCGCATGCGCCGTTGTCCAGCTTGTGTGCTTGTTGCCTTCGCTTGTGTGTGCTTTGTCGTGTACCGCTACGTCTACTTCAGCGTTGCTGTTTTTTATTGTAATGTATCCTCCTAGAATTTCGTGGTCGGTGCTGATCGCTGCCTGTGTCTCTCCGAAGCCTTGGGTGTTTACTGAACTTAGTAGGTTGCATTTTTTTTGTGCCCCTGCCGACTTGCTTGGCGTTGCCGCTGGTCACATCCGTTTTTAGCATGGTAAAGCCGGCCTCTGTTATGCCGCTTAATTCGGCTGCCTTGTTTTTAGCTGACGGCGCCGACAGTGGGCAGTCGACGTCGCCGAGTTTCCTCTCTGTTTTGACTGGTTTGCTGCCGTCTGCGTTGGTTACAGCTAGACAAAGGTTGTTTGTGTTATCCACAGCTGCCAGTAAATGAAGTGGGTCGTCTATTCTGCCTTGAAGGTACGCTGCTTTGGCTGCCGCGTCGATGGCTTTTTCGATGTCTGGCGTTTCAAGCGTTGCAAGCATCTGTTTGTGCCTAAGGCTGAAATACGTCGCTATTACCGCTGCTCTCTTGGCCAATTCTGTTCCTGCATGCCTTAGCCCGAATATTTGTGCTTTCAGTTCGCCACGCCGCATCGTCTTCGCTTTTTGGAGGATCTGCGTCAATTCGTGCGTCATCGTCCCGGGAACTTTGTTCAGCTCTGCCGTCGCTTTGCATATGCCCTGCCAGAGGCTTTTGTCCAATGGTGATTGACTAGCGGGTTGTACATGACTCGGTGCTGCGGCGATTAGTAACAAGTATGAAAGCGCTACTTGGCTCAGTTTCGTTGGCCTTTTTGTCATCTTCTTTTGATGGCTAGCTTTTCTATGTTTCTTGGCTCCTTTTTTCTCTGTTCTATTGTGAGATGTGATGTTCGGTGATGCTGTTGGTGCGTTTGCTGCGAGGTTATTGCAGTAATTTTTACATTCTTTCCTTCGCTGCTGCAGCTTCAACGACTGTCTACCTGTATAAAATTTAACAAAGAAAGCGAAGATTTCCATTTACGTCATGGCACCATTTCGGAATCGGCCTCTGTCGCTTCGTTTGTTAGGACACACATACGTATCCACAGCTTTCAAGCCAAAATTCCTGCGATGGCTGTTGTGCTTAAGGAATGTGTTCAATAAGACCTATTGATTTCAAAATTACTCTTAATAAGTTCCGCTTTTCCAGGTCTAACTAGCCGCTTAAAAGAGCACAGTCGACCATTGAAAATTCCTTCCCCTGTCCATTCAGTTAACATCTTGATCTGTCACCGGAATAAAAAACGCAGTCTCTACAATATTAGGTTTTTCATCGGTCCATTTTTCGTAAACTATAGGGCACAATCTCTTCGTATCATTTTTTCTGTGTTCCGCTGTGTTTTTCCATGTTCGGTGCTTTCATTATAAATTATATTTTATTCATTATTCACTTTGGGCATAAACATCCTGAGCGTAGGAAGGAGTTTCTTCAGCTACTTTCCTATTTTTTCTTTACATTTGGAACTTAGATTGTCCCATTTTCTTACAGCTTCGCTATTTGTTTCTGCGTTATGCTCGTACTTATTTGATTATTATGAACTTAAAAATAGAAAAATCTTTAAGCGGAATCAAATGTTGTTTAAGAATTTTTTCTTTGCTGTTTACTGCTTAAAATATTGTAGGCAACACCAGTTCTTGAATGCCATATGATTTATAATCTTCTAATTCTTGCGTTTGAACTGTCCTGCTTCACCTGTACATGAATGAATATGGAAAATAACTAAATACTTGCTTCTTTCTAATGACTTTGATAATTTGACGAAGTTTAAGAAATAGGTTTCCTGGCCACTTATTCACCACTTTGAGACGAAATAAATCTATTATTAATGCCCTTCTTTCACTGCTCTAATAATTTTCAGCTTTTGTTTGTCTGTCTAAATTTTTGTTCCTTTATGCACTTTGTGCAAGGTTATATGAAACCATCACCTACTTGGTTTGTCATTGCATGTACCTTGGGGAAGTTAAATCTGGTGATAGACAAACCTTAAGACGAGATTCTGGTCTTTGTTAGCTTAGTTGTCAGTGTTAAATTGCTTGGTATCGATGACAGTATTTTAAGTACAAATAACGAATTCTTCAAATAGTTTTTGAGGGAATGTTGGTAGTTTCGGTTTTGGATAACTTCAATTTATACTGATTCTATATGAAAGTGCCAATATTGCCACTTTATGCAACTGCATGTTGAAACCATTTATTAACTACGTTAATTATCACATGTAAATTGTCACTTTATTTGGTTTTGTTTGTCTTATGTTCAACTTGTGTAAAGTTCAATCTTACCATATAAAACTATGGACACCATGACAATTTAAAGCCTAAATTATGCTTTCTGACAATTGTTCACCTTCAACATCAACCTATATCGTTTTATATCTAGTCTATATATACTTTCCAACCGCGACTACATCCCTGAAAATATTAAAAGTACTGCATGTTTTGATGCATATAAAACACTTAACACCTATGTGTTGCAGTGGCTTCTATTTTTCGTTAATTCTAAGGCTTTAGTTTACTCGTGAAAAAAGTAACGCCTTTGGATATTAAAGGTACACGTTTTGGCTTTCCTTTGTTAAATCTTCGTTCATCTTTGCTTGACATTGTTTAAATCATGAAAGTTGGATACTAGAACCGCCTTTATTGTTGCTTTTGTTTTATTATTTCTCTCCCTTAGTCGTGTACAAGCAACGACTTATATATTGATTATTTTTTATTAAAATGTCTTAATATTTTGCAAGCATCACAATAAGGAATTAGAGGTCCATCTATAATACTTTTTTAACTTTATAGCGATCTTCCGTGGTTTCATATGCGGACTTTATTATTCTGGCCACGTCGGTCTTTACTGAGTGTGCCGTTAGCTGCATCGCTCTTTTCTGACTTCGCATGAGACGCAGTAGCTACAGTTTTTTTGACCATTGCGCTGTGCCCGTTTATGATAACTGCCTCCATATTCTTTCCTACAAAAGCTCCTTCTGCATTTCTACGTTTCGTATTGCTTGAAATCTGTCCTTCCTTTTCATTTAAATTTATAACTATATTCCTCTTTTGCCATGCTAATTCTTTCTCACTCACTTACTCCTATTACACCATTCCATTGCTTAACGTGCTTCTATTTTGATTTTTTAATTGGTTTTAACCACCAAACTTATCATAAAAGTTTTCGATACACACTCACATCCCACTCTTATCATTATTATTATTATCACCATTACTATTGTTATCATCAGTCCGCTCATTATAATATTCGTATATACACACTCACAACACTCTTCTATTATTATTATTACTACTATATCCTTAAGAAATATGCATCAAATAAATAATATTAACCAAAATCAAAAATGAATAATAGCATTTATTTTCATTACACTATTACCCCATAATTTGCACACATAAAACACTGTCACACACATATTGCCAAAAATTTACAAATTTCATCAAAAAGTGTTAAAATATATAAATTATTAGGAGTTTAATCCAAATGTCAAATTAAATAAATTATCTTATAATCGTTATAGTGCTATAAAATTCATAAAGACAACATCTATGAAAGCCAATTTCTTATTAAAAAGGAAACTGCCATTTCGGCTCTTTTCTCTTTCTTAGTCATATTCACCCTATTTGCCTTTTTTCCAGCCGCAATTCTTTTTATCATCCTTTGTTTTCGTCCTCACAAGCTTGTTGATTAGTGCCATGTTGGGTACCCTTTTCTTTTCTTCCCATATTTTCCTTCTCCTTTTCCTGCTTTGTCTGCTTTTTCTGTTTCCTTTTTGCCTTCCTCACTCAATGTGCACTTTTCACCATCTTTGCCATCTTTGTTAAAAACACGCCCCTGGAAGTTTAGCGGCACTAGCTTTCGGATGCCAGCGGCAGATGGGGCAGTCGTTCCTTAACTACCAAATGTGATAATCTCCTGCTTTAAAATAACTCTATTTTTACATTATTTCCCTTTGAAAGCAAATTGTTTTGTGCAACGAAACTGCCACGCGCCAGCGCTTTTTAAAAAATTTTAAAGCCGTGCTCAGCGCAAAATTCAGAGCTGAAATTCACATAAACGAAAAAAATTTTCAAAAGGTGATAGCGAGGTATAGACTAAGAATATAAAGACGAAGATTCTTGACGTTTGAAGAAGGTTTAGGGTTTACGTAAAAAAGAGCCGCTGATTCATTAAAAAAGTGGCGAATTAAAAAAAATGAATTAAAAAAATTAATAACCCTAACCCTACCCTTTTTAGCCTATTTTTCTTCCTTCCTTTTTTATTTCATTTTTAATAGAACTTTGAGAATCAATTACAAAATTCCCTAAAAGTTTTGATTCTTTTTAAAAATTTAAAAGAAAAAATAAAAAATAAAGAAGATCAAAAAAATAATCCAAAATTTGTAAAAACTCAATAATAAAAAACCTAACCCTAAAAGTTCAAAAAATTCAAAAAGAAAAAAAAGAGAAATTTTTTAGCTATCAGAAATTTTTTTTACAGAATCAGACAACCAAAAAAATTCTCGGTCGAATTTAGGTGTTAAAATATATCAGAAGTTTTCAAGTAGCAAAAATTTTTTAAGAAAAATTGAGGGGGGGGGGTGAATTTGTTTTAAAAAAGAAAGGCCACAAATGCGGCAGAAACCACGCTGAGGGCGAATTGCTTGTTTAGGAGAAAAGTGGAATCACGGCATTTATAAGTTCCTTTATCAGATCCATCACTATTTTCTCCTTTCCATCCACAGTGTTTTGTTCCACCCTGATTTGCTGCCTCGCACGCCGTCTGGTTTTGAAAGCTGCTGCACACAGGTTTGGCAGTATTATCCCCGCCTTTCTTTTCTTCTGTTTTTTCTTCTGAGTCTTTTTTCTTAGCTGGTTCACCTTCTGCTATCTTAGCTTCCTTTTTCATGGAAGCAAGTTGCCTCGCCAAGGCCTCTGTTAGCTTCCCAATATCTGTTTCAGATTCGAGATGCAGACCTTCTGATGTTTTATCTTTGTTTATTTTAGGCTTAAGGTTGTTGATTTTTTTCCACAGTCGCTCCTCAAATTTGCTGCCGCCTTCACCATATGCCGCTTTTATGGAAGCATCGAGCAGACTTGGTGGCGTCGTCGTCGTGTCTTCTGAGTTTTCCAGTCCTGGTAAGGATCTGACTAGTTGCCTTTTGAATAAGTCGCTTGCTGCTACGGCGTTGTAGTCGTTTGCTGTAGATGAGCAATGCTTCTGTTTGAAGTGATCTAGTAGTAGTTTGTTTGCGTCATTAGCATTGGTTATATTAGTTTTCAGGACGTCGTTGGCGAGTGCATACTTTACATCCGCATTGGTGTTGTCGTTTGCCCATGCCGTTGCTGCGTTTGAACTCGCCGCCTTGCCGATCTTGATTATCGAACTGAATGTGAGTTTGCCGGTGTCGGCTGATAAATTTATTGTTACCTCCGTTACCGCTATTAGTTGTGGCAGTAACATGTTGTCGGACTCGTTCGTGGGGTCAAATTTTGTCTTTTCCTCGGTCAGCTGTACCTTTGCGCATTCTTCTGGGATTCCTGAGCCGGCCGTTTTGATTGCTCAGTGAACTTCCCCGCCCCGGTTTTCGGCGTTAACTCTGTTTTCCCTGCGGCTTGGCTGAGTTGTTCGATTATTGTTAGCGCCCGTGCCGCTGTTGTTAGTTTTTCCGCATGATCGGTAAGTAATCTGCGCCCTTTTTGTGTCGCTGCTCGGCAGGTTTGAAATATTTCGCCTGTCGCAGCTAGAGCTGGTAATACTTTATCCCTTAGATCCGTGTCGCCGGCTGTGGCGGCAATCGTTAGTTTTAAAATCTGGTCCGTCATAAGCGCCAGATTAGCCTCTGCCCGTGCCTGTTCCTGTGTATAATAAGCCAGCGCGTTGTGCAGCCGCATCGCGCACTCGCAGCCGCTGTCGCACTTCACCGCTTTTGACGCCCTTGTTTTGTGGAATCCAATGCACAGTGCCGCTATCCAGCTTGCGGCAAGTGCGGCAGCCATCTATATTAAAGCTTCTTGTGGTGTTGAGGTTGATGTTCTTCTTGGGTTGGTCACCTGTGCTGCTGGAGGGAACTTTTCTGTTAGAAGCTTGCTTTTTGGCTGCAGTGAGAAATACGCCTCGTTTTTAAAAGAACAGACATATAAATCCAATTGGCTTGTCAGTACTACTTTTGTGTTTGGTTACGATTTGCATATATTTTATATGGTATCTATCCCGTTATTTTTTTCTTTCTCATGTTGTCTATTTGCCGGCACTAATCCATTACATTTTGTTTAAATAACATAGTAAATTTCTTTGTTTCCACGGACGTGATTCTTGTGCCGCTTCTGTGGTGTCTGCTTGGCGTCTGGTGCAATGCTTGGCAGTTGTCCAAAGCTTTTTAGTCTCATCTAGGGTTAGATCTGCTCCTATTTTGATTGCGCCTCTCGTTTTGTTTAATTTATCAGTGATATCTGCTGATACCTGCACGTGCTTGCCGCGTGTCTTGCCTTTTGTATCTTCTATTGTTTTTATGACATCTGCGTCTGTGTTGCTGGTGCTGTCGTCTCCTGTTTACCTGTAGTGACACTGTTTTAACTTCTCTTGCATTTGTTGTGCTGTGAAAGCTTTGATTTTGTTTCTCTGTTTTGTCTGGGATTCAAATTTGAGGAAAGTTTGACAAAACCGCTTGTTTGCCAGAAAAACCCGTGAGGAATTCATCTAAGAGTTGTCTAGTTTCTTTTTTCTCCTGTGGTTGAAATCCTAAAGCCAATTACTCGTTAGAATTTACCTTTAAACCAGTTGCATCTTGCGAAAAGTTAAAATTTGTCAGCTTTAAGCAACTTCCCTTCCTTAAATGCATCACTACAAATACTATCATAATAAAAATCTAACTTCTCCCCGGATACAGCCTAAGTTTGCAGTTTTCCTAGATTATGATTTCTCAATTCCTTACTTTTATATTTTTTATACCAAGTCAAGTTGGTCATAGTTTCTTTTGCCCTTTCCTGCCGAGAGAACGCGTTTCCTGCTAGATGAAGTAATTCAGCTTCTCCAATGGCGCCACTGACGTGTATGGAAAAGAATCGCTCCTCGTAATCTAATCCAATCATTCCTCTTGGCAAAAGAAGTCTTTTTCCTACATTAGTCTCTCTGTACACACTCCAAAGAAGTAACGGCTTGTAAATACTCTGGTCCGACCACCATTCATCGGTCATTTTAAGTATTTCATTAAACGCTTTCTCAAACTTTCTGAATGCCCAAACTCTAGCTATTATACCACCTCCATTCAAGTATGCTTTTTGGTTTGCAGGCCACTTAATTAAGTGCGTTAGGTTCAGCTGCTCTTCCACAAAGTAAGAGGCTTTGAAAAACCATGTGCACCCCGCCATATGGTCTCTGTGTTCTGAGTTCAAAAGTAAATCTAACTGTGGTGCATAACATTCAGCTGTCGACATGAATATAATTGGAGAAATTTGTTTCTCTTTGACAACATCGTCCTCGCTAAACTTATCTTCATTTTCAGCACTATTTTGAATAAAATATTCCACCGCATTCTCATATATATCACGATCAGTAACAATAACATCAGACCCATCAAACAGTTATTACAATATCCTCATCACTTGCATTCTGCTTTTCTAAAAATTCCATAACCCATATAGGCCTTTTAACATGGCTATACAAACATCCTATTGCAATTGTAATAATGTCAATATGAGCCTACGCCGTCCTTGAGTTTCTTGCGTTTGAACTACAACCGCAAAGACTTTGGGTTTCTTAGCCTCATTATTTGTTATATGTGTTATATTATTTTATTCATCATTTTAAAGGAACACAGCGCTTATACATACTAAATGTTATATCAACAGGAATAGTAAAATTCTCAAGAGACCGAATTCCATGACTTACTATACTTTTACAATTTGAGGTGATTATAGGAAAAATTAGAAAAGTTCAATAAATATGTTCAGTTGTAACATTATTGTATTTATTTAAGGAATAAGTGTTTACATAAATAATCAATTTCTTTATACTATTACTGTGTGACTTATGAAGGGTGAATTCTCAGAAAATACATCTTTTGCTTAAGCATGCATCTACGGATTTGGTTTTAGTATATAGCTGTAGCTGTAGCTTTAGCTTAGACCGCACTCTACATGTGTGCCATAATTTCTTGCATTATTCACATTTTTCCTCTATGGAGTGTTGTAGAAAATGTTTTATTTAGTTGTACTACTGAGTTCGTAGATGCTAAGTCTTTTATTACATTCCTATGACAGCTACCTAGATGTTCGTTAAAGCCATGAAACCAGCATCACCGTGGCTTTGTGGAGTAATATAAGTGATTCTTTGAACAACATACCCACTCTATTTTTCTTGAACATCCGTTCCTGTTTTTCCCGCATCTTCCTTTCAACAATTTCGTCGTGTTCAATTACGCCTATCATTACATTATGCTCGAAGCTGCACCTGTACCATCTCCATCTCCCTCTGTCTTCTTCACTCAGCTACTGTTCACATTACTTACTTACTTTTGTTGAAGCTTTGCACCTTCGCAACTGGTTTACTTGCTTCTACTTTACCTTTCCATTCCATCTTCATCACTGCTCTCATTATAATATTCGTATATACACACACTTACAACACTCTCCTATCATTATTATTATTATTATTATCATCATTATTATTATTATTATTGCTCTTATTATAATATTTGTATATACACACTCACAACACTCTCCTATTATTATCATTATCATTATTATTACTGCTCTTATTATAATATTCGTATATGCACACTCACAACACTCTCCTATCATTATCATTATTATTATTATTATTATTATTATTATTATCATTTTTATTATTACTATTTTTATTATTACTGTTGTTATCATTACTATTTTTATAAACATAACTTATATTCATAAAATGAACAAAATAAACCACAGCATAAAATTAGAATGGCTCTCATTTTTCATACTCTGTTACAACATTATGTTACACCCGTAGGCAACTTTTACACCAAAATTTTATATTATTTAGATTTTCAGATACTCAAAAAATTTGCACTGATTTAAACATTTTCATCAAAAAGTGTTAACATATATCAGATAATAGTAATTCTCTCAAAGTAGAAAGTGTCATAAATTCCACTAATTGGAAAAAATTTATTAATATGCTGAAATGTTATCAAACTCACAAAAGCAGGAACAATCAGAGCCAATTTACCATTGACAAGAAAACTGGAATCTCTATACGCTGGGTCAACTTTTCCCTGTCCTTCAATATAGTCAATCCATCAACAAACAGCTTTTTTTGCTGCCTTTGTTCTTGGAGCTTTCGCACATGTTTCGGGGTCCCGATAAAGGGAGTAAATGGAACCTGTTGGGGCCACTCCTTCCTTAAATTTTCATTTATCATCTGTTCAATTGCACGGGTCTTTCCATTTTTCTGCTGTTGTTATCGTTACACACGCCTTTTCGAATTCGGAAGTTTTCGGTTCGTCTGTTTCTTATCTGCTCCATCGAGTTGCTTCTCGTCCGCGGCTTTTAAGTCGTTATTTGCCTGTTTGTAGCTTTCACTTCTTCCTTTTGTGGCTGCTGTTTCCGCTTGAGCTAGGGCTGTCGCCATCAGGGCTGATAATGTGTTGTTGTCGGAGGTTAGCTGCGCCTCCTCGATCATTATCTGATCCAGTTGGGTTTCTGCTTTCCGTCCCTCTTGTGTTGCTGTTTTGAGTTGGCAAGCCATTTTGGTGAAAGCGGTTTGCCGTTGTTTGCAACGGCGAACATACAGGGTCCTTTGTTTGACGAATGGTCCCCGTCTCATGCCCCGTCGCCGGTGCCGTCGATGGTGCCGAGTATCCCGACTTTGCTGCCGCTTCCTTTGCCCTTGCTCATATCGTCTTCGAAGCCGCGTATTGCTAATTCTAGTAGGCTAACGGGGGTTTGACCCTGCTCGGCTTCGTTACCGGCTTAGCATTCGGCCGCTATCTTGTTATAGGCTTTTGCGGCGTATGTACCGACTTCGCTGAACGTTACGTGATCTTTCCCTGCGCCTTCGCACGCTTTGTTGAGCCGTGTCGTGCTGTCTGATGCGCATATGCAAAGCATCGCCGCTTCCAATTTCTGTGGCCCGCTGATTGCTGCTGTCGGTGTCGAGGGATTTCCGAAAGCCGTTGGTCTTGAGTTGTCCGAGCCGAATATTTTTGTTGTTGACGATGTCTTGCTGATCGCCGAACAGGGCCTGTTTTAGTGTTGCTTTCATTTGAGCAAAAACATCTTTTTCTTCTTTGGCTGCTAGTTCTTTTTCTTTTGTTTCTACCTGCCTTCCTGTTTTGTTCAGAGCTAGAGTTACGTACGATTTGGTAGCGAGCGGCGCAATCAGGTGCTTTTTAGCGTCGCCTTTGTGGGCGTCTAAGAAAGCCTTGGCTTTTTCGCATGCGGCCTTTTTGTTTCCACCGCATGGATTTGATTCCTGTATTTGCTCTGCTTCTGCCGGTCGTTGTGCACTTGCTTCTGCCGTTGTGGTTTTTTCTACTGCGTCTCTGCTGTTTAGGAGTAGGTTTATAGTACTCGCCGCATCCATGATATTTTTGACGTCAGCCCAATTCGTATTTGGCTTTGGAGTGTACTTCAAGGCCTTTAACACCGCGCAGAAGTGGTGAAGGACATACCTGTGGCTGCCGTCCGGTGGTGCTGCCCCGTTGACATACTGTAAGGTTATAGCCAACGCTAGTGCCGCGCGGTGCATCTTGGCGATTGTATCCCTCTGTGACAGTCTTGGGATCCCTACTTTTGCCTAAGGTGAAGTTTGTTTGAAGAATCTAGTTCGCTCTTGGTAGGCTTTTCAGTGTTATTTTCTTTTTATGGCTATGTCTTCGTTACTGGTAAGCGTGTTAGTGTGCCTAGCCGTATTGGCGGTTGATAAATGGTGTATTTGGATTGCATGTTGTGGTAAACACCATGCATCTTTTGTCGGAATTATGCTTTAAAAGTCGCTTCAGTTGGCATGTAATTGTTTCTGTGTTATTGTTTAGTTTTAAGCACCGTTTGGCTTGTGTTTTTGGCGAGGGACAATGCGTTTTGGGTGCCTTTTACTCTCTGGCTAGAGTTTTTCTGTACATAAGGTGAATTCACTGTTTCCACACTGCTTCCAGCCAACTTCTTGTAAATGTTTCTGATTTATAGAGTGTGTTTTCCTCGACTTTGTGCAACTTCTCGAGTTGTTGTGTCCATAATCACAGAAGTCTCGTTCGTCAAATTGATTGCTGCCGCCGCTGACTTTTTGCTTTTTTTCTTTGGTGTATGTTTTTGCTGTCTTCCCTCCACCTGCACTCTCCGAAACTGTTAGTACCTCTGATGCTTCTTTCAAATTGTTCTGTTTTTCTTTTTGTAAGCGCATAAGCTTTTTTCCTCTCCAAAAACTGAATAAGAGGTGTGAAAAAGTTAGTATATAGAGCTTAAACTATATGCTCTTATCTACCACCGGTGTCTAGCGTTTGCTGCGCTCGTGTTCCAATAATCGGCTGCGGCACTGTCGCGACGCGCAGTATTTTGTTCTTGTGAGTAGTCTTTACTGCTTTTACTTTTCCAGTAAAAAAGTGTTGTGGATAGGTTGGATTATCTGTATACCTTTATTTTGTTGCTGGACATTGTATATTTGTCGTTTTTTGTACAAGTATCTGCCCACCTGTCTCTTGCTTTATTAAAAGAGGGATTTTACAGTTGTTAAGGGGTATGCTCTGCCTATTCCACTTTTTTACCCTGTATAAAATGACCTATTTATCCTAACTGCTGTCAGACTAAACCAAAACACTCATACGCGTTGTTTGAACAACCGCTGCTTAAATTTAGCGCCACATATCAAAATCTAATGTCAGGTTTATACAAGATTCACTGTCAGCTCCGCCGTATAATCTGGACATTTAAATATGAAATGTGGTGCACACTTCCCCCTGAACCATTTTCTTCTGTGGAACCGTCTCTTGGCTGAAATTCTGGCGTTCTATTCCGCATTTTTCCTCTTTTCCATATGTGTCGTCGTTTGCTTCTATCACTGCACCTGAGGTAGAGGCTACAGTTGACCTGTGCAATGCGCTTAGTTTCTGCATCATTTACCACTCTATTGCCTCCTTGTGTATAATAATGCAAATTTTCATGTTTGTGTCTGAAACTGCATCTATTCTGTTTCCCTTTCTTTTTGTTTCATTGTGTTACATTTAATAATATTCTCCTCACTTACTTACTCTCATTGCACTATTTTCATCATATCAAGAGAACTAATTTTAACGGACATTTAGCCTTTAGCATAAATCTTACTATAATATTAGTATATACACACCTCAAACCTATCATTATCATTATTACTATCATAGTTATTATCACTGATTTATTATAATAATCTTAACTCCTAATATCCGGAAAGTAAGCTGGGTGAACGAAGCAAAAAACTGTCGAAATAGCACTTACTCTTCTTAGCTTATATCCACCATACTACTTTACACCCATATGTCACTATCATACAAATTTTACCACAATTTTTAAATATTTATCCAATTCTCAAAAGTATCACTAATTTGCACATTTTTTACAAAAATATTGATATATATCAAATTTTAGTAAATTTCAATAAATTATCACAAAATAAAAAATTTCATAATTTTCATAAGCTTATAAAATCGAGCAAAAATGCAAGCAATAGAGGCGCCTTGTGAATGACAAAAGAATTGCTTCCTGTGGTGTTTGTGGTTCCGGTTTTGCTATCTTTCTCTCCTCCCTCTACTTCCTTTTTGACAAAATCCGTATCCTTTACGCACTTTTTATTTTCTCCCTCGCCGGTGAGTTTGCAGCCATCTTTGCAATAATCTCCTGTTTTTTTACTGCATTCTTTGTTTCCCTCTGGTGTTCCCCCATTGGTAGAGCAGTCTGTTGCTGGTTCTGACGCGACTGTTCTATCCGCCTTAGCTTTTCGTTCGGGGATGGCGATTAATAGCGCGGTTTTTATTTCAGGTGGGTCTGTTAGTGTATCGATGCCAACTTCTTTGGGTTTTCCGCCATCTATTTTTTTCACCTTTAGCTTATTCAGATGGTTGACTCGTGCGGTCGAGGCGGCGTTATCGTCTTTGCCTGCCTGTCCTATCAAGCTACTGGCTGCTTGATCGGCCATAGTGTTAGTGACTTTGCCGAGCTTTATGAGTAACTCTTTGACTTCGGCTTTTAGGGTGGTTGTTGTAAGGGCTTCTGATATTGCCTTTTCTGTTGTTTCTGGGCATGTGCTCTCGGGAAGTTTCATTACTTTGCCGATGGCGGTGAAGAGCTTTTTGGCTGCCGTGGCAGAGCCGGTTGCGGCGTATTCGCTTCCTATTGCATTTGCCGCTGCTATTGTTGCTGTCGCTCCTGAACCTGTGTGGGGTGATATTGTGATTAGGTCTGCGCCTACCGTGGCTGGGGTAGCGCTGACGCTGTACTGCCATAGCGCCGTGTTGTCCGCGTTGGATCCCAGCATAAAGGCGCAGACGTTGTTTCCTGTGGCGTCTTGCAGTTGCGTCGGCCCAGAGTATTTCGCGAATCCTTTGTCAGTTATTTCGCTGCTGTCTAGGTTTAGCTTCGGTGCGTATTCGTCCGTTATCGTTGTCGGGCATCCGAATTCTGCTGGCGATGTTAGTTTCGTGGTTCTTGTATTGGCCTGTGTTATGCACTTTCGCGCCGTGTCGCTCTTTGTGGCAGCTTGAAGTATCGCCACTAGCTCCGTTAGTCGGCCTGCCACGTGGGCACCGTTTGCTGCCGCCGTCACACCCGCTGCTACGTTTCCTGCTGCTTTGGTTGCTGCATCTACTCGCCAGTTCTCTGCTGCCCGTGCCGCTGCTGTGAACAGAATTGTATCGTTTACAGTGGGTGCCACTAGAGCAGCTAGAAGCAATTTGTTTCGGGCTTCGGCCGCCGCCTGCTCTTGCCTGTGTAGCTTCTGTAGCCGCCCGATTGCGGCTGCCGCTGCATCCTGTATTGCCATGGCCGTTCCGCATAGCTGTGTTATTTTGGCTTCGTTGAACCCGTTGGTTGATGGCGTTGCCAATCTTAAGATGGTCGTGAACCACAGCGTTAGAAGGGTCACTGTGGGCGCGGACAGGCGCTGGTGCTGTCCAGAAAATGGAAGCATTTGAAGTCACGTCTACTCTTTGAATTTGATAATGGTTGAGTGGTACTTTTTTAAAAGTTGTGATAAAGGGTATTAAACGTCTCCGGCATTTCTTGGTAGATTTTAAGTTTAAAGTTTGTTTTGAGTTTTTCTTTGCCGCTTGTCTGTATGTTGTTCACTAGACGCTACAGTTAACTGGTTGAGTTTAGTTTTAAGTTTACTATAATGGTCGTTGCTGTTGTTTTTTGTTTCTGTTCCTTATTTCTTTGTCACAAATCCCACAAAATTCTTTGACATCTCTGGCTGACGCTCTTTTTATACTTGTGGTTTATTTTTTCCTTGTAATATTACGCCTAAAGTATTGAGGCGCTACTATGCACTGTTAAGATCTTGTTCTGTCACGTAAATTACCTCACAAAAACAACATATTCCGCCACCCACGACCATCCCCCCTATATTCTCCTCTACCTTCTATGGAAAAGATCCTTAATTTTATATATTTCTATTTCAAATCACTATAGTCAATCTCAATTTGTCCATTGCCATCATTACCAGTTTTGCAACTAATCAAATTGCTTTGCGTATTCATGTTTGACTGAAAAACAGTGTTTCCACTTATTTTTATTTCATCTATCATCTTCTTCATATCCAATCCCACGTTTACTTGAATAATGAATACTCTTCTATTTCTAAAACATTTGAACACTTATAGGATCTATTCTTTTTCACCTGCCGTTAATCTTGTGCTGACACATCTATGTTCATAATAATATAACTTTTCTGCTTTGTACGTATTCGTAATTCTATCTCTAAATCCTTTGAAACCTGACTGATATTAGTTTGATTTCTTTTTAATGCCAACACTTTCGTGTCTGCGCGCAAATTTGCCGAATACCTAGCCTGCTTCATGCGATCCATCAACTGCGAATCTCCTTTAATTCTAATGTAAATTATTGGAGGCGTAAACTTCACCAATTTTTATTTGTATACTAATACAAAATTGAGGGTTTATCGGCGCTAACTATGTGTATCTCACAGATCTCATTTAAAGATTCATCCATTATATTTCTTATACATTTACTTCCTTTTCCAATTTCTCTATAGGGAGCGGCTTCTGCTGTTTTATTTCATATTTATCTTTCTTCTTTATATTCTTCTGTTATTGCTTCTGCGTACGGCATAGCAACTATATTTGCCTTGTGCACTGCATTCTAATCCTCTCAAATTGTCCCCTTCTCTCTTTCTGCATGGAGATAGACTTATTATGCTTATGTTTAAACCTCCGTATATCTTAATTCCATTCCTTCTTTCTGTCTTTCCGAGTGCCTTTAAATATTATCCCTATTGTCATTTATTTCCCTTACTCACTTACCTAGACTGTATCCTTGTCTTTGTTTTAAGTGCTTCTATTTTTTTCGTCCATTTAGTTATCATTATTATCATTATTATAATATTCGTATATACACACACTCACAACACTCTCCTATTATTATTATTATTATTATCATTATTAATTATTATTAATAAAATATATTATTAAATAATATTATATTATTATTCTTTTTCCATACCCTCTTACTCTACTACTTCACATTCAAAGACTACTTTTACACACATTTTATAAAAAAATCGTATTTAAAATATTTTGATCACTTCTCAATTGTTTTTAAAAAGTGTTAAAATATTTAAAATATTATATGTAGATAGTAAATTCTTGAAAAACATTTATTTTCTTATATTTATAAAATTTGCAATAATACTATTTAAAGCTAATTATCGTAGAAAAAATGCAAGCACAAGAGGGGCCTTTTTAATGATAACAGAATTGCTTCCTGTGGTGTTTGTGTTTGTTTTTCCATCATTTTCCGCTTTAACTCCCTCTACTTCCTTTTTGACAAAATCCGGATCCACTACGCACTTTTTATTGTCGACAACGCCGGTCAATTTACAACCATCTTTGCAATCAGCTCCTGTTCCTTTTTTTTCGCAAGTTTCATCTGTTTGCCCCGTTTTGTTTTTTTGCTTTTCTTGTCTTCCTTGTGCTGCAGTAAGCCGGAGTGCTATGCCCTTGAAATAGCTGCTTACCAGGGCTAGGTCAGTGCCTGTTGCTATGCTGTCTAGAGTTCCTTCCGAATCTTGGGTTCCTTTTTTGTATTTCGTCTGTTTGTCGTAGAGGCCAGTGGTGTATCGCGATCCGAAGGTTGTAGCGTCGCCGTAAGTACTTTTGATGAGTTGCTTGATTTGTTCGGCTTCTGTGCCTTCTGGCTGTGTACCTGCTGGGATTTCAGTTGTTAGAAGTTGCGCTGCAATGTACAAAAAGTCGCTGTCACCGATTAACGTTTGTGTCGTTGTCGACTCTAGCGCGATCTTTGGAGGTGGGACTGCCTCTTTTGCCTTGCACAGCAGGGCTGCTAGCTTGTCTGCCGTGGGCAGCTTGCTTGGTGGTTTCTCTTCTTCGGCGTCGCAGTTCTGCTTTGGCCGGTCAGTTTTTCTTGTCGGTAATAGCTTGGCGCCGTAGTGTGGTGCCGTTGCTTTTGCTACCATCGTGATTGCCTCCAGTGTGCCTTGTGTGGTAGTTGTCTGGCATTTGTTGTTGCTGTCTGAATTGAGGGCCGTTGACAGTTCCAGTTCCAGATCGTAGTTTCCCATTTCTATGTCTATTTCCGCCTCGGTAGCTGCTTTTACCTTGGTCGCCGCCATCGCCGAGATGGTTTTTCTTTCCAGTGGCGAGTTGCTAAGTGTTGTTGGGTCGCACTGTGCGTCGCCGTGTTTTGCCCACGTTGTTTTAGCTTTGCATTTGGTGTTTGTTGATTGCCTTGCGCTGGAAGAAACGGCTATCGACGTATAGGCTTGTGTGCGGCCTTGGAGATAACTTATGCGCTGGAGAATCCCCTCTCTGACGCCGCTTAATGTTTGTTTGTAGTTCACGCGTGCTTGCTTGGTTTTGTCTATTTTTAGCCTTCCGTGTAAAACCAGTGCCGCGTAGGCATTTTGTTCTTTCAGCTGCGTCGCTTCTGCTGCTTTAAGTTGCCATATCTGCGTCAGTTTTTCTGCTTGGTTGACATCGCTATCGGTTGTCGAAAGCAGGGACTTGAAATCCTCTGCTACTTTGTGCAGATATTTGGCCTCGTGGCAGAGAGAGGCTATGGCATTTTCGGCTTCGTTTTCTGCCATCGCCTTTTGCATCGTCAGCATCGACAGAGTTAGCACCAGTACCTGCTCTAGGTTGTTGGGCTGAACCATCTTTCTTTCTGGTCTTTCTTCCCCTGCTTGCCGCATCGCTTATAATTGTTAGTTACTTTTGGGGCTGAGTGGTGAGTATTTTTTTCAATTATTTCAGCTCTATCGACAATTAGCTTGTTAACAAAGATGTGAAACTGAGGGTATGAAATATTTTTTTAGCTTTTGACCTCTTCCTGGCAGCATGTCAAATTGTCTATCTCAATAAGAACCAATCATTTTGGATGATGTTTGGCTTGTGCTGTCATTTGGAAAGGAAAGCTATATTGACCGTCCATTGGTTGGGAGAGCTTTAGTGCTTGGAGTTTTCATTAAACTTAATGTAATATGCGCTCAATAAAAATCAAACCCACATTTACCCGTCGTCCATCAAATTTCAATGTACTGTCAAGCGGACGCACGGCTATATTTCTATACCGCATAGCGAAAAACTCTTTTTAATCAAAAACACTTACAATACTGATCTCTTTGTGCTTTTAATGCGGTTCAAATCCTTGTTTACGGATTAATCTGTTATAAAGACCTAACGCTGTCACTTTTTTATTAAGGATAAGCTTGGTCATTTCAAGTGTTTTCTAGTCTTACTGGTGTTCTTTTTTATCTAGTCGGTGTAAATCACGGAATTTTCTGTACTCATTTGCTTTTAAGTTTCTTTATATTTCCCATAAGTTCAAAGAAAGTGTGCATTTATATTTGAATTATACGTTACGTGATAGCTGTAAGCGTCTGTCCGGCATAAAAATACATAGTTAGAAGAATGCCATTATTGATTCTTCCTATTTCATAGAGATTCTCCATTGGTTCATTGAAGCGGTCTCTTCACAGTTGTTACCCCTCCGCTTTCAGTCAGCGCAGCCTCTTGCACATATCGCTGCGTATAACTTACTAGATACATCTGACTCAATTTCTATCATCCTCATCTTCATAAACTCAGCTTGTATGTTCTTTTTTATAATACCATATTGATTATTTCTGCGCTTAGCAGTGCGTATAATCCTTTTTTTCTCCATTTTCTTCTACAACAATTTTTCTTTTCTGTCCTTCTCATTTTTTCACGCTTACTTACCCACATTGCTTCCTTTCAGTTGTTTATATTTCTTCTTTTTTGTTTTCTAGTCGTTCGGAAGCACCACCACTATTATTATATTATCGTACTCACAATTAAAACACTCTCATATTATTATTATTATCATCATTATTATTATTACTGCTCTTATTATAATATTCGTATATACACACTCACAACACTCTCCTATTATTTTTATTACAACCTCAGCTAATACACATAAAACACGCAAAATAAGACAATATAATTCCATGATAGCACTTATTTTGTATTCTATTACCCATTTATTTGTATTCATAGGTTATTTTAATGCCAAATATACTTATTTTCAGAATTTGCATGTTTCACTTATTCTCTCAAAAAGTAAATTTCATTAAATTTGAAAAACATCCTTAGAATTTTAGAACCCTTAAAATGCTATAAAACTCACAAAAGCAGAAGCCATACTCAGAGCGAATTTCTTAGGAGGAAAATAGAATCTTTACAATCTGTTATCCTCCCATTTTCATTTCGGACATTTGCAGTCATCCTTGTTCTTACTCTTGCGTATTTCTGTTCTTGCAGCTCCATCTCCTGCTCCTGTTCCTGCTGTGTTTGTCTGCTCTTCTCCCTCTTTAGGTTTGCAGTCTCCTTTTGTTTCACTTTCTCCTTTCCATTCGCATTTACCTGTACTTTCGCATGTAGTTTTGTTGCTTTTGTGTTGGTCGCATTCTTGTTTTTTTGCGCTTGGCTTCGTTGAGGTCACTGTCGCCTGGTTTGTGGCAGCTTTTGCTTCCACAAGTGTTTGATGGAGGTTGGCGTGCAATTCTTGTGCATCGCTTTTGATCTCATTTAGCTTTTCAGTTATTGCGTGTTGCTGGTTTGTGGTTGAACTGCTTGCCGCTAGATCGTCCGCCAGTTCACGAAGCTGCCGTAGCCATGGGATTGTGTCCAGTTTCTCTGTTGCTGTGTTGCCGACATCTGTGTATCCTACGCAGACTCCCTTGTTTTGGGATGCGTCGCAGTCAGTGTTTTCAAATGCGCCAAGGTAAGCTGCTGTGTCCTGCAGTTTAAACGAAGCTTTGATTGCTGTTACCATCTGCAGTATTGTTTGCGCGTGTAGCGGTGCTGCTGTTGGCTTTGGACACGTCTTAATGAGGTCGGCGAACACCGTCGGCCCGTTGTTGCCGTTGGCTGCCCAAACCGTAGTTACACTAGGGAAGTCGGTGCATGGTTTCCCCACTTCAGTTACAGTGTTTCCTTTAGTGCAAAGACAAAGCAGAGTCGCCGCGATTGATGTCGCTTTGTTTTTCGACAGAGTGTCTCGGCGAGTTGAATCTCGGCTGCTTCCCGGGCGGCCTTTGAACGCTTTTTGGTTGTCAATTGTGCCGTCGCTATTATTTTCGTCCCCGTAGATGGCCTTCTTTAGGCGTTTCAGAGCGTCGGTTGCTGTTTTCAATTTCTTGCTGTTTTCTAACAGGTTCCAGCTATCCGTCAGCCGTTTTGCTTTCCTTGTTGCTTGGGATATTTCCTGTCTGGCGCGTGGTAGTTTGTGCTTTGGTAGGTCATTTAGGTTCCACTTTGCTGCCTCCTCCGCTACTTTTGTTTCCGGGTTTAGCTCCTTCGCCGCTTTGAGCCAATCATCCCACAGCGTTTTGAAGTCTGCGTCTCTTTGGTGTGAGTCAGGCGGTGTGTCTTGCCACTGAAGTGGTTCAGCTTGTCTTTTTGAACTGCTGACGCCATGTGGCGTCCGCTAGACTGAGGTTTAGCTTGATCATCTCGGTGTATATGGATGGTTGTGTCTGCTGGGTTGCCGGCAAGTCGAAGGTCGCCGCCGTCCACTGCACAATTGTGCAAAGCTTCCGAAATATCTCGATATTTGCGTAGTCATTGATTTGCGCGTCTGCTGGTGATATCGCCACTGCGACTACTACTGCTACTGCCCAAGCCTCAGTTTGATCCATTAGTCGCTAACTACCTTTTCTTTTTAGCTGATTGTGGATCCGAAAAGAAAGTTTTATGGTAGACACAGTATTTGGTTTGCGGCTGTTGGTTGTGTCTCTCTGCGTCTTTTTATCCTCTGAGGTGACAGTTTTGACTTGTTTGCTTGGTTAGTGGGCGGTTGGGTCTGCGTTTTGTTTTTCTTTCTTGTTATTCCACTACGTAACGTCACGCTTATAGTTTTATACCGTTGACTTTATGCCTGTTATAGTTGATGTCATTATGGGGTTGCGGTGTGCAGATATCCTTGTACGTAATATCTATGTGGGTGAGCCAAAAAGCTCCAAATATTGACTCGAAACCACGTCTTTTGCAATTACAATATTTCTTTTATATCTACCTCAATCTTTTCTATGTCGAATCTCGCCGCTTGCTTCCTAGTTTGATCTCACGGAACTATGGAATATGTTTTCTAGTCACAATTGGTCTGAGTACAATTTTGGAAACGAGTTTGGTTGCTTTTTTCATCCACTTATGCGTAGAGTGCAATTGCTTGCCAGTCCAATACACTGATGTTTTCCTTTTTACTAGGAGTTGATAGACCATAGAAGGAACTAGCCTTGCATTCAATTGCACTGTAAAGGTTGCTTGCTGTTTTTTTGCGTGTGGGTGTATATTTCTTAGTTTCTGATTGTCAGGGTTCTGCTGAACTCCTTTTGATTTGGCACGTATCTTTGGCGTATAAGCAATTGTTGAAAGGTTATAAATTTCTTTCTATTTTTAAAAACCTAAGTTACCTGCATTTATAAAGTTTCAACCCGTCTTCATCACTCATATATCGCATTTGCTTTCTATTTCGTATATTCTTCCACTCAAACCACACATGCATTCTATGAGTTAGTACTTCCTGCGTAACTGAATTCTTAAATTTTAAATCCATCATCGGATTCAGAACAAGTCTCTAAAATATCAGTTATTTCACCTATTTATTTTTGCTAAAAGCTAAAACGGCACTGATTGTCCATTATCGATGCGTATCATTTGCTATATACCGTTGAGTTGCCGTTGTATGCCACGTTTTGGGACTCACCTTTCGTTTTTTTTCCGAACAAGCCTTTGTGGTCTGTCTCTAGCCTCACACACACCCGTAGAAAACACACATTAATTCTATGAAGTGACACCCTCCCTCAGATAGCGGTTCATATCATGATTTGCAATCATAATAATTATTAATAATGTATTATTTTCCGTTCTTCTGTTTTGTCGTTTCATTCATATTTGTTATCTTTTTTTTTGTCGTCGGCTGCTGTTTTTCTAAACATATGGCTAACTCGCTTTGTCTGTACACTAGATTCTGTCTTTATCTTGTTATTTACTCAATTATCTTGTCGTATATGATAATTGTTATGTTACTGACAAATGGTATACTTTATATCCATATCTCCCTCTCTGTCTGTCGTCATTCCCCCTTATAGTATTCCTTGTGCTCCGCCTCTCTCATTCAACTACTCTTATTTCACTCTCATCATAATTTTAACTGCCTCCTGTGCGGTGGCTTATTCGTCTGTTTCACCACTTATCTTATTATAATATTAGTATATACACACTCACAACACTCTCCTATTATTATCATTGTTACTATTATTATAAAAGAAAAAATTTTCTCAGTATCACTTACTTTCTATAGGGTGTCATTCTACTACTTTTTACCCATAAGCCACAGTCATGCCAAAATTTTATATTTTCACATTTTCAAGTTTTTTAAAGATTTTAGAAAAGTGTTAAATTATCTTTAAACCTTTTAAAATAGAAAATTTCTAATAATCTATTGAAATTCTTTAAATTATTTCAAGTTCGTAAAGATGGAAGCAAATGAGAGAAAATTTTTTATTTACAATAAAACTAACATTTCAGCACGTTTCCTTTCCTGGTTCAGGCTCGCCATCCTCGCCATTTCTAAAGCACAATATTTTTTACCGTCTGTTTTGTTATTTTCACAATTAGTCTTATTTTTGTGTCTTGCACATCCAGTTGTAGTTGTTCCCTCTTTTGGTTTCTCTCCTGTTCCTACTGCGTTTTTTTGCTCTTCTCCCTCTTTAGGTTTGCACTGTTCCATCTGTTTCATTTTTTCCATTCCATTTGCAGTTATTTTTCGTGCAGGTTGTGTTTGTTGTGTGTTGTTTGCAGTCTACTTCTGTCTGCTTCTTTGGTTGGGTTGTGGTGCTTGCTAAATTGTGTTTTTGTGATATTCCGAACGACAATAAACTTGACATCTGTGTGTAGAGAGTTTGTATGGTCGTTAGTGTGTTGAGTTCTTGGGCTGTTATAGTGTGAAGGCCTCTAGTGTGGCCTCCGCTTGCTTTACGGCGCTTACCTTGGTTATCCCGCCATTTGTTCCAAGAAGTGCCGTGTAGTCTATGCATATCCCTTTTCCGGCGCTGCTCAGTGCGCCGCTTGAGTCACATGCTGCTGCCGTTGATCCAAGGACGTGATAGACAAGAAAATTTGAGCGCTTTAGCACTAACCATGTTTGATCTGGGGCCGCTGCTGCTTCGTAGTTGGACCCCAGGTGTCTGAATATCGCTTCCCGGCTTGCAGCTAAAGTTGCTGTTGTGGATGGTCCTGAGGTCGTTTCTGTTAGTTGCGAACACTTTGCTTCCACGACTTTCCAGAAGTTTGATACCTTTTTTGATTTACCGTTGGTGTCTATTACTGCCGCGTTTACGTCGCCGGTCGTACCGCAGGGTGCTGTTGCGGCAGTTTGGCTTTTAACCGCGCAAAGGCATATCATGTCTGTTTCCAGACTGTAGCTGTCCTGCTTGTTGTCTGGGTAGTTGATCGCGGTGCACACGGCATCCCGATCGTTGCCATCCTAGCGCATGTTGTCGTCAGTCATCTCGAAGGTAAACGTCTCTGCTGGGTTTAGCCTTGCCAGATCCACTGGTTTATTGTGTCTACCGTATAAAGCGCTGAACATGTTCGCTCTTGCGGCTTTTGCCATTGCTTCCCACCGAGCTCTCTGGTCAATGCCTCGTTGTCTCGCTTGCAGTGCTTCTTGTGTTAGTTGGTGGAACACGCTTTGTAATGCCTCCTTGGCGTGTTCGGGGACAGGTAGGGTGAATTTTTTTTTTAGGTCGTCATAAGGGGCTTGGCCACTTTTAAGCTTGGCATAGTCTGCTATCATCTTGGTGATGACATCTGGTGGTATTTGTTTGAAATAATCTTTAACAGGAGAACTGTCTTCTATCAGTTTGGCCGCTGTAGGCGCTGGGTCGGTCGCCGCCAAGGCAGTGGCCATTTTCGCTTCTAGAACCGTCATGTTAAGTTGCAGAATTCGCTCAAAGGCCGCTTCCATTTCAGTGTTTATCTCTTTAACTGCTGTGCCAGCACCATCCGTTAGCTGTAGTCTTTTTATAGGCTGAATTATAAGATTGCGTAAAAAGTGCACATGTCCCTGAACTCCTTTGCGTTTTCGTTGTCGCCTCTGGAGTGGACAGTTGACGCCAAAACAAATGTGATTGCTAATTCTAAAAACATTTTTCTCGGTACAACTTTGAGACGTTTGATAATACGATGTATTGCCATCAACTGTGTTAGTTTAACGCCATTCAAGAAAAAGGTATCATTAGGGCTGGGTATCTCCTGAGAATAATTTGTTTATAAGAGCATCTGTAAATTTTCAAGTCTTCTTTAATCCTCACATGTAAAAATCTCCTCCATTTCCTCTATTATTCTACCAATGTAAGAATGCCGGAGCACTTTGTGATTCATCCGTGCTTTATAGTTTTAATTCTTAATATCTGGACTTGCCATCAGACTAAATAGCCCAATTACAACTATGTATGATGTTGTCTCTAACCACTTTTTTTTAAAATGCGGCTATTCTTTTAAATATTTTCGTACTTCCCACCTTAAATCCTCAGTTCATTTGTGATCGGCAGTTATAGCCGCGCTTACAATTCAGCTTTATATTTTATTTGATTTGTCTTTGTTAGCTGCATGAACACTCCAAGCATTGTACGGATGTTGCTGCTGCTTTTTTGGAGACTTTTTATACTTGAAAGTTACATTCTAGCGTTTCTTCCATTTGTACTAATTTTTTGGCTCTATGCTGATACTTATTTTGTTTTTTGGAAAGTAATTGCACAGAAAGTTATAAAGGGGTGGGGTACTCCTAGGAATTGCTGTACTTTACTGGTTTCTGTTTGTTATTATGGAATCAGTTGCTTTATTCTACGTAATGTCAACTCTAATCTTAAAAATCAGCCATTTAAGTTGTTTGTTTATCCCTTTATAACGTCTATTCTATAAAAAAACAAAAAAATAACTGCTATCTAATAACTTTTTCACGCTGTTTCTCTATAAGAAACGCTAAGACTCACTGTATCTACACCATCCTTCGAAAGTAAAAAAAATCTTTATTTCTTTTACTCCTTTGGTATTTTGTGGCATTCTTCTACTTGTTGTGGTTCTCTCTAAATTTCCTTCTGACTTATAAACTTTCAGCAAGGTTGGGTGCAGTCATTACCTGGTTTATTTACCTCTAATTTCACTTTTTTGTTTCTTTTGATACGAAACGCACCTTTAGACGAAATTTACGACATTTATCAATTGAATTTTTTGTATTAATTTCCTGCATATCCATAATATCTCTTTGAGTAATAAAAACGCATTCTTTAGAGATTTTTTGAAGAAAATTGGAAATTATGCTTTTAGTCGTCTTCAAAATACACTTTTTCTTTGTTTTAGTTGTAGCAACTCCATTTGGGTTATAAATAACCTATCTCACTTTCTTTTTTATCTACTCATAATTATATCTAAGTACGATAACTCCCATCGTCGTGCTTGTGTATCAAACGTTCTACATTCAATTCTTATTCACTCTCTTTATCCGTCCTTTAGCATTTTCCCTAATATTTCACGTGCTGCTCCACTTACTCTCTTGTTTAGTTTTAATTCTCGCTTATTCACTTAGTCTCATTGAACAATCTCTATTGTTTTAGTGCTTCTATTTTAATGGGCATTTAGTATGCACCATCCCTCTTATAATATTAGTATATGCAGACTCATAACACTCTCCTATCAGTATTTATTATAACCTCAGTAACTACAATACCCATAAAACACACAAAATAAGCCTATATCATTCCATGATAGCACTTATTTTGAATATTATCATATTTAGATAATTCTCTCAAAATAGCAACCTACAAAAAATTCATAAAATTTATAGAAGCAAGAATGCAAGCAAAAGAGGGGCCCTAATTACAGCAGAAATTATGACAGCTCCCTCTTTAACTTTGCACTCATTTTTTTCCTTATCCCAAATACATTTGTTTTTGTCACATTTATTCTCTTCAGTGGCTGTGCATTCAGTTGCAGTTTTTTTATCCCCGTCTTTCTTTTCTTCTGTTTTGTCTTCTGTGTTTATTTGGTCCTTTGGTTTTTTATTTGTTGAAGCGAATTTGTCTCTTTTCGTGACGGCTGTAAGCCTGTTTAGGGCATTGTGCACTTCTGCCGCTGTGGTTATGCTGTCGATGTCTACCGGTTGAACTTTATTATCCTTGAAAACATTAACTTTTTTCTTTTCCACAAGATGCGTAAACTTTTTGGTGTGCGCTTCTGTATCTTTGCCATATGCCTCTTTTAGAAAGTTAACCAGGGCGGCGTTGTTAGGTGCTTTTATCGGGTCTGTTAGCTGTTGGAATCGGGGGAGGAATCTGCTTACAGCTTTTTGGATGGTGCTGTCTTGCGATAGTGTTGGGCCATCTAAAGTCGGAAGCTCGTGGGCCTTTGGCGTGTGTTTCAAGGCTGTGCATATTATGTGTGCGTAGTATTTTTTGTGGTCAGTCGCTTTGTTTGCACCGACATTTTCCGGATTGCACGGTTTGCTTCTGTCGTTGGCTGTGTACATTTCTAGTTTTGAATGCAGGTCCGTCAGCTTTGAGAGCTGTTTTCCTGCCGGCGTTATTGTCGGGTTGAGTCGTGTCATGTCGGCCTGAGCGCAGTTGGTTATCGCTGACTGTAGCGTGCCTGCCGTGTCTGTGCTGCCGGTGCAGCTGCCACTGAAGGTTAGTTTCAGAGTCGTGTCTGGCAGTGCTGTGTGCAGCTTGTCGGTTGTGAGGTACGGCAGTTTTAGTAGTTCGGCGGGTTTTGGTTTGTGGCTGTTTATTTTGCCGTCTTTGATTGACGTCGCCGGGTCGCAGTGAAGAGTGCTTTTTTCTGTCTGTGTTACTTGCGCCTGCACCGTGTGTGCCGGGCTTGACAAAAGTTTGGCTTTGCTCGCTGTGTTGATGGCGTGTTCGCTGTTAGCCAGTGCAATAGCCGCCGCCGCTGCATGTAGCTGTAGTTGGACCTCTTGAATTGCGCTGCTAACCGTGTTATTGGTCGTTTGTTGCTGCGCTTCTTCGGCTTCTAATAGTTCTGCTGCTTTTGCCTCCAGTGCTGCGATCAGGCAACTTTCTGTTATGTCTGTTGCGGCGGCTGAGGCCAATCTGTACTTCAGCTTCGCAGGCCGCAAGGCCTGCAGGTTTGCGTCGTTCTGGGACAGTTTGCGTTGGAGATTTTCTTTCATTTTGTTGAGGTAAAATTCAAGGTGGCAAAGGTTCATCACGCTGCTTGCAGCCTGATCCTCCTTCGTAGCTGCCGCTGCTACGGCCTTCGCTGCTAGAAGAAGTAAAACTGAGTATATGTTCATGTTGCGCGCTGCAGACTTTTCTGTGCTACTTATATTCCGTGCAGACTGGGGCGTGAGGTGCTGCCTAGCGTTGACTGGGGGTGAAGAATCATTCAAATGAAGGAACAAAGAAAAGAGTTTTAGACTATGCATCTTGTCGGTTCGCTGCAAGTGCGATTGCTTGTTTTAGGTTGCGCTTGTTTTGATTACATTGTTCCCTGGTTATTTAAAATTATGAGGTTCAGTCTTTTGTTTGACATGATTCTCTGTCTGTATGCTGTATTGGAAAGCTGCTACAGTAGCTTTTGTTCTGTTAATAGTTTTCACAAAGGCAGTCAGTTCATCTAAATAATCTCAATTTTTATATTTAACTGATACCATTCTATATCAACGTATAAAATATTTATCACTTATTGTCTTTGGCTGCTGGTAATGCAGTTCAGCTTCTGCTTGCTGGATTTATCTTCAATTACGGTGTAGGACCGGCAGCTCTGTCGTACATATTATCTTCAGTGTTCCTTGCACTGTTACCCTGGCTTATTAACCCTATCTATCGTTTATTGTGCGCCACCTGCATCACTGCCTGCTCTCTTCTGACTTAGAGTTCCATGATACGTCTAATAAATGCCGTTTTGGTTTGTATTGTTATATGAATTGTGTATTCTTTCAACACAGTTAATTTCCCATGCGCGTAACAGTATGGAACTTCTGTAGTATCATCACACAAACTTTCAACTTCATATAAAGCTCCTCTGAAAGTAAATATTTGCGTTACCTTAGGAAATTTGCAGTTTTATCCCCCATGTGCCATCCATACGAAATCATGAGTATTTCTCATTTAAAAATCCACATCCAATTAATATTCTATTGTTTCACACAAACATAGGAGTACACTACTACATCTTATCAGAAATAGATTTCGACTTACTTCAAACTTACCCAATCCCTTCCTCCTGTGCATTATTATCAACTCAACATATCTCTAATTGAAACTGCATATACTCCACTTACCTTTTTCCCATTTTCTGCTATTCCTTACTATTATTTTTCTAGTTCTATAAATCCAGATCGCTGACTTTCTCCAACTGTACACCTGCCATTGTTTCAACAGACTCTATTGCGACCGTGTATTTCCGCCGTTATTCACCATCGTTGCTTTCATAATATTAATATATACACACTCACAACATTATCCTACCATTATTATTTATTTATTTATTATTATTATAGTCTCAATTGACATCTATAAAATGAAGAAGAATAAACAAATTATTCTAAATTAGAATAGCACTTATTTTCACACCTTATAACCTTACTGCTTTTAATATTTGTGCCTAGACGTCACTTCCATAAAATTGCATATTAAAAAAATTGTACATTCTGCAAAGGTTTAATAATAGTGTTATAATACATTAAATTTTTGTGTTACTTCTCTAAATAGCATATTTCATAAATTTTCATATAATTGAGGAAAAGTCCTTAGAATTTTGAAATGCTTATAATTCTACCAAATTCACAAAATCAGCAGCCATCAGAGCGAATTTCTTATTTACAAGGAAACTGGAATCCTGACATTTGCCTTCAATCCAACCACAAACAGCTTTTTTATCTTTTGGAATATCACTTTTTACTGCAGCGCATTCCTCAGGGTTTTTTGCTTGACTACACTTATATGTTGTTTGTCTCCCCATTTCCTCCAGTTCCTGCTTGGGTTGCTTTTTGCGCTACGTGTGTTTCGTTCAATTTGCAGTGGGGGCCTTCATTGGCATCTTTGTTTTTCCACTCGCATTTTGGCTGCTTTTCTTTGCACTCAGTTGCTTTATTTATTGTTTCGCACTGCGGTTTTGCTTGTTGTTCCTGCTTCTTTTGTCCTTTTGGTTTCTCATCTCCAGCTGGTGCTGTTAGTTTATGAATTTCCTGGCTAATTTTCACCTGCTGTCCTATGTTGTACGCTTCATTTTTTAGTGCCTTGAGTTGTGCTGTCAGCGTCTCTAGTGTCTGCCTTGTGGCTTGTTGTATCTCTAGCTTGTCGGCCGCACTAAGTAACTTTTGCACCCACGGGATGTTTTTGGCCGCCGCTGCATTAGTTGGGCTATTTGTCACGTACATTACACAGATTCCTGAGCCGTCTGAGCCGCTGCATCCGGTTGCGGTGTATTTCCCGTAGTATGGTTTGCCCGCTTTTGGCTGGAGCTTGCTGGTGAACGTTGCGATTTCTAACCTTATTTCTTCTTCTGTTAGCGGGGCTGTGGCTGCATCTGTGTAGCACTTGCCCGCCAGATCTTTGATTGCCGCCTGTGCTCCGTTTAGGTTTGCTGAGTTTCCTTCGTTGTGTGTCGCCTGGTTTGTTACGCACACCTTGTCGCCTCCTCCATTGTCAGTTCCGTGGCTGGCGCAAAGGCAGAACAGGTAGGCTGCAACCGTCGTCGTTTTGCAACCGGCTGTATCGCTGCCGCACAAGTTGCTGCGGCTCGTTGCGCCACCATTTTCTGTTCCGATATTGGCTTGTTTAATTTCGTCTGTTGCCGCCGCGGAAGCCCCATAAGCTGCGTCTGTTATCAGTTTTCTTATTTTATCTTTTGACAACTCAGAGGCTTCCTGGTGCTTGTGCTCTATTGCTTGCATGACCGCGTCCGCCCTTTCTGCTGTGGGTTGTAGTTGGGCTAACCACAACAGCCTTGTCTGCGTGTCTGGTACTTCCACACCGGCTTCCTTCAGTGTTTTTCCTTTTGGCTGCTCCTCCTCGAGCTCGTCTTCGGCTCCTGTCCAGTGCTGCCAGCGTTGTTTTCTCACTTCGTCTTCTTTGCCATTTTCGGGTTTGTAGGCTGGCCTTGCCTTGCTGTCGCCTGTTTTAGCAAACTACTTTCTCCATTCAAGGCTGGTTATTGACGAGTTTAATTTCTGAATTTGCTTGTAGACACCGGCGGCTTCTGAGATGCCTGAAATCTCCGGTATCGGCCGGTTAGCTAGCGCTAGCACATGACAGAGATCCAGGAAAAGGTGCTCGTTATCTCCCGCCGTCGCCAGTGCTCCTGGAACTTGTGATTTTAGTATTACTAATACCACTGTTAGATTTAGTAGGCTTTTAATTGCCATAGTGGAACTAATATTTCTTGCGATGATGGCTATTTTGGGAGTGAATGAAAAACAATTGTGTCGCTGCCGCGGTTGTTTGGTGCCGCTTTGCATTTCCAAAGTTTCAGCTATTCGGTTAGTGATATTTGGCAGCTGTTAGTTTGTTGGCGTCGGTACGCTCTTCTTGACAACTTTCACAACTTCTTTGCTCTAAACAATTAAACCTCTTTAAACGACACACCACAAATTTCCTGATATTGAAAATCCCATTTTCCTCCGCCCATCGCATAATTTTGAAGTTTCAACAAATCTCTTGTGTTAAATTTACTTCGTTTGAACTCTCTATACCAAGTAAAAATTTTCAAAATCAGTCTTTCTTTTTTCCTCCCAGTCATCTGTTTGTCCTACAAAATGAATGAATGGAGCCTCTCCAATCACCCCACTATTGGGAATAAAAGAATCTCTCTTCATAATCCAATCCAATTATTCCCCTCCTCAAAAAAAATATCTGTCTAAAAGCTTCTTCCTGAATTGCACTCCATATTAACAACGGTTTGTAAATACTCTGCTCTGACCACCACTCCTCACTTCCCTTTAGTAACTCTCCAAATGCATATTCAAACCTTCTAAATGCCCAAACTCTGGCTATCAAACCACCACCACTAAGATAAGGTTTTCCACTAGGAGGTGATTTCAGTAAATGCGGTAACTTCTTATCCTCCTCTTTTCTGTATACAACATTAAAAAAACAATAGAATCTCTTCACATGTTCTTTGTAAATATCCTCTTCACTTTCTGCTGTATTTTGTATAAAATATTCCACAGCACTCTCATACTTATTTCCATCACTAACTATAACATCCGATCCGTCTTAATGAATTACAATATCCTCATCACTTGCATTCCGTTTCTCTGAAATATTCCATAACCCATCTAGGCCTTTTAACGTGACTATATAAACTTCCCGTCGCAATTGTAATAATTTCAATATTGATTAGTTTGGCACTCAATATGAGTCTACACTATCCTTGAGTTGCATGAGTTTGAACTGCAACCACAAACACTCTAGGTTTTTTGTGCACATTTTATGTTACATTTGTTTTTGTGTCTTCTTGAAGTGATACTGAGCCTGAACACACTAAATGTTAGAGGAACTGTAACGTTTTCAATATACAAAACTTCATGTCCTAATTTGTTCTATAATTTTGAGAAGGTTATAAGAAAAACTTGAAAATTTTAAGAAAATGGGATATTCCATCCCAAGATATATTTCGATTTTCAACAAGTTTTGGATTTCAATTTTAAAGCATACCGATATGCATATATATCTAAAACATAAACATTTATTAACTTAATTAGCATCTACCACTGTACCAAACCTAGACACTCCAATTAGCCTCTTCACTAGACTTCGTGGGTATCTTATTGTCCCCCTCATCATCTTTATTTGTATGTTGGTGACCATCGTTACGTTTGTATATTGAACTGTTTATATTCTATCTCCATTTAGCCTTTGTTTATCACAATATTCCTCTTTTCATTTACCTTTTCTTTCTCACTTCTATTCGTTGCAACACTACAACTTTTCTAAGTGGTTATGTATTGTTGTTAATTTAGTCTTCAAAAATCATATTTTTATAATATTAGTATACACACACTCACAACACTCTCCTATTATTATCATCATTATTATTATTACTATTATTACTGCTATTATAACCCAAAATAATAACTATAAAGTAAAACTAAATAAATAAAAATAAAATAACCCTCATTTTTTATAGTCTATTACCATATCGCTTTATACACATAGACCACTATTATAAATTTCAACATTTTTAATAATGTACAGAATAACCGCATTTTAATCAAGAAGCGTTAAAATGTATAAAGTTTTTCTAAATTGTAAAAATTCTTTCAAAATAAGCAGAGTTGTTAAAATTGAGCAAAATGATTTTGCCAATAAACCTTAAAAGTGTTATTCTAGAAGCAAAAATGCAAGCAAAAGAGGGGCTTTGTGAATCACAACGGAACTACTTCCTGTGGTGTTTGTAGTTCCTGTTTTACTATCTTGATTTGCTCCATCTACTTGTTTGGGTGTGTAAGTTGGATCCGCTACGCACCTCTTTTCGCTTTTTTCACTGATTTCTTTGCAGCCATCTTTGCAGCTAGTTCCAACCCCTTTCTCCTTGCAAGTCTAGTTGTTAGTGGTTTCTGGTTTCGCCGCTGTATCTTTTCCGTCTGTGCCTGCAATGACTTCCTGTTTCTCCGAGAGCTGTACATTCGGGACGGCATACGCTGATTTCGCTCTTTCTATTAGCTTTTCCATTGTCGCTGTCTGCTGACTTTCCCTCGCTGCTAGCGTTTGTATCTCCTCCATTGTTTTTAGTGCTTCTATTAGCTTGGCCACCCACGGTATTGCGTTTAGGCCACTTCCGCTGACTCCTGGTGTTGTTGCTGCCGTGTAAATAACGCATAGGTTTGTCGTGGTTCCATCACATGTTGTTGGTTCCTTGCCGAGGTGCCTTACTAGTGCGTTGGCTTTTGCTGACCCCCTGATTTTGCTTTTAATTGTCGCTATTAGTTCCGCTAGCATCCGAGCATTTACAGTGGCCGGTTTTTTTTGGGGCATTCGCTGGTAACTAGGCCTACATGGGTTAGCACGTTGGCTCCCCAGTCGCAAGCGAGGTTGTTGTTTTTGCAGTCTATTGTGTTACCCCCGGCATTGCCGAAGCAAAGGCAGAGCATGTCGCCTACTGCGCTTTTTCCGCCTTTGTCGCCGCAGCCTGAGCTATAGGGTGAGGCGGCTGCTACTGTTTTGCTTGGTGATGGTGAGCAGTCTGTTTGGCCGCCGCCGTATAGTGCTTCGCAGATCAAGTTTTTTACTTTTGTCGGCTTCTGTGTTGACAGCTCAGTTTTGGCAGTGGTGTAGCCGGTTTGAACTTGCTTTTTTCTGCGTAGCGTCCTGTTTAGGGCTGCTGCGGCTAGGGCCCTCTGCCATCCTTTTGGTGGCGGCGCGTTTTCGTCTATCCATACCTTGCCATGTATTTTTCTTGTAGGCTTGCTGATATATTTCCTGCCAGTTTCTGAAATTATGTTCCCAGTGCGTCTGGAATGGCTCTTTCTTCGTGGTTTGTTTGCGCCTCTCCAAGTTGTCGGTTTGTGGGTCGCCTGCGAAGAGCTTTTGCCATTTGTCATCGGCTGCCGTCATGTTCATTGCTTTAATGTTCGTGATCTCTGCATCGTTTAGATCAGGAATGTCGGGTATTTGCGGCTAGACGTCTTGCAGCCGGAATACGTCACAAAGTAGCTGTAGGTCTTCGATTTTTTCGCGAGTAAGAGCTGCATGTGCCCTGGTCACGGTGGCTACCAGCGTTTTTAGCAGTACTTCCTGCTGATTCATTTCTTGCTTCAGTGCGTCCTGTCCTAATCCCTTTTCGGTTGAAATCGGAGCAAGTTATGACGGTTTGGATTCTTTTTTTTCCAAGACGCTATCGCCTACCAGCTGTTTTGAAGACTTGACACATTTGCAGACGTTGCTGTTATTTTTGTCGTTTTTGGTTTTTTTTCTTATTTTTATGAGTTTCCGTGGTTGTGATCGGTTTTTTCCACTTGTTTTTCTAGGAAAACTGGTTGCTTGGAGTTTCAGCGGCTAGAGGTTTGCTAACGTGGAGCCGGAACATAGATTCCTCGTCGCTTCTGTTTTTTATAATGGACTGTCAGTTGTGCGTTGGCGGCCGCTTCTATTTAAATTACTCGTTTGTTAAAGAGCGTAAGTATTCCGTCGCTGCACCAATAAGGAATTGGAGTAGTGTCGCCATAGATTCTCTTCACTTCATAAATCCGCTCCAACAGTTAAAATATGTTCTGTTTTATAGAGTTTCTACCTTTTTACTTTTCTTTTCCTCTCTACAGTAATCCGTTTCTACTCAACGTTTTAAAAAACTCCTCCAGGTAACATTGAAGTGTTTCCTACATCTGTTTACCGTTATTAATATATATATATATATATCATTAACATAAGACTTCGATATTGTTTCACACTTACACAACCCTACCCATTCTTGTGCTGTATTCTCTTCACAGCTAAATATTAGGATCAGTTATTAGCAAAAAAGTACAGTCGTCACCAAATCAGCTGCTTCACGTATCCACATTTGAAGAAAATACATACCAAAATTTCCTTCTGTATCATCTCCCTCTCTGCCATGCTGCGCCGCCACGTATCCTTTCTTTTTTTCTTCTAGTCCTGTTTCTGCTTGCAAAGCAGTTACTCAAGATGTCCTGTAAACCGTACTCTGTAACCTAAAAATTGTACACCATCTTACCCTTGTGTATCATGATGCTCATCATCATGTTTATTATTTAAATGCGCATCTTCCACCTCCCTTTCCCTACATTCCTTACTGTCATACTCGCTCAGCTTCTCCTTTTGAACTATTGTCATTGTATTAAATGCTTCTATTTTTCCCGCCGGTTTTATCTCAATCACCACAATATTATAATATTCGTATATACACACTCACAACACACTCCTATTATTATCATTATTATTGCTACTATCATTATCTTTATAATTACAGTTACAACACTAACTTGATATCCATAAAAAATGGGAAATAAACTAAATTAATATATTACTCATTTTAATATACAATTACCCTACTACATTCTACACACAGGCCTCTATAAAACAAAAATTTTACAAGTTCTTATTTTTTAAAATTTTTAAATGAATTGCACGTTTTTCAAATTCGAAATTAAAAAGTGTTAAGATATATAACAAATTTTATAAAACTTCAAAAAATTATCTCAGAACAAAAAAAATCATAAATTTAATAAAATTGAGCAAATATCCTTCGAATGATCGAATGCTACCAAACTTACAAAAGCAACAGCCATCAGAGCTAATTTCTTATTGAAAATAAAACTGGAATCCTTGCAGTCTTTTTCATACTATTAACAGTTGCTGCCCTTTTCACAAGCTTGTCGATTAGTGTCATGTCTGGAACACTTATCTTTCTTCTCATCTTCCCCTCCTTCTTTCGCTTCTTCTTTTTATACTTTTTTTATGCCATCCTCACTCAATGTGCACTTTTTATCGTCGTTTCCTTTGGGATTGAAAATGCGCCCATGACAGTTGAGCGGCTTTAGACGTCTGCTGTCAGGGGCAGATCTGGAAGTCATTCCTTAACTGCTGATCGTAATAATCTCCTAGTTTCGAATATCTCTCTTTTTAGATTATTTTTCATTTAAAAGCTATTCGTTTCGCGCAGCTACACTGGCATGCGTCAGCGTAAAAAAAGCCGAATGCACCGCAAAGAAAAACCTGGCAAATTATAAAAAAGCCAAAAAAAGTAAATTAAAACCCGAAACCTAACCCCCTAACCCTAACCCTAACCCAACCCTTTTTTTCTCTTTTGTCGGTCCTATTTCTGTTCGGGCAGATTGTTCAAAAACTTAATTAAATTCGTTACCTCGGCCCAAAACAAAAATTAATTAAAAATAAAAAACCTAACACTAAAACCTACAAAAATAAACAGGAAAAAGGAGAAAAAATTTAGCAATCATCAAAAAAATTTGGTAGGCTCAGGTAGCCAATATATATATATATATATATATATATATATCGGAGATTTTAAAGGGGTTAAAATATATCAAATAGCAAAGTTCGTTTAAAAATGGGGGAATTTTTTAAAACAGCAAGGCCATAAAAGCAGAAAATACCTGAGGAACAGAAACTCTCAAATTTCTAGAAAACGATTTTTCATCTTTCTTGTCGGTTTCAACTTTTGGAAAGCATTTTGGCTCTTTTTTATCATCAAAATCACAACCTTTTTCATCTTTACAGGGTTTCTCTTGTTGTATGCTTTTTGCATTCATCTGCTGATTTGGCTGGTTCTGTTAATTTGTCTGTGTTTGTGGGACATGAGGGACTTTCTTGTTTTTTCTTCTTGACTTCTTGTTCGTTAATGAAACGGCGAACAGCGTAATAAGTTGCTGCATCCGATATTTCTTGTGGTACTGTTATTGCTTTTAGCTGTCTGTCTCCATTGCCTCCGACAGCGGCTTTGGGTGGTGTTAGTTCTTCAAGAGACTTCTCTACAGTGTTTTTAATTTCTTCTCCATTTTCTCCAATGGCTTCCTTTAGTAAGTTATCCACTTTGGTTTTCGTGGCATCGGCGTACTTGGCTCTTTCGCCGTCTATGGCTTTCGCTAATTGTTCTTTCAGCCTCGGTGCCGTTATCAGTGTTTTTATATCCAATGTTGCCGACAGGGCGCCTATCGTTGCTGCGGCCTCTTCTAGCTGTGCTATAGCTGCTGCTGCTGCTGCAATAGTTTTTTTGTTGGGGATTGCGGTATTTTCGTTGCTGTCGGAGTATTTCGTGTCCGTTGTGGTTGTTTTGCGAGTGAGCGTGATTGGCGCTTTGTCAAAAATGTTGCCGCCTTTAGTGCTATGTTTGTTATCCTTAGTGAGCTCGGCGTCTGTTGCCGGCTGGGTTTTATTCCGATTAATACTATTTTGGTTCTGGCCCGGTGTTGGTGGTTCTGGGTCCCCGCTGTGGGCCTCGCGTTCGGTGGCGCTTGCCTTGCATGTGCCGTGTTGGTTTGGAGTCAGCTTTGGTTTGGCCTGAAGATTCGTGCCGTCCGCGTATGTGCTTGCTGCTGTGACAAAGTTTGTGGATTCTATTTGCGTGTTGCTGAGCTCTGCAACCGCTAGCATCTGCCCTGCCAGTTGTGCTGCAGCAAGTGCCCCTGTGTTTATGACGTCTGCTTTGCTTTTTACTGAGTTTAACACTTCACCAGCTGATTTTAAAAGAGATACCGCTAACAGGTTGGCTGTCAGTGCCTTCGCCCCTGTCTCTGCGCTCGTTACGGCGAGCAGTTTTGTTGCTTTTGCGGTCGCCTTTTCCGCGTTATCAATTGCTGTGCCGATCAAGGCTTGTGCATTCTTAGCAATATCTTCCAGATAGTATGCTGCGTGGCACGAGGTTGTTATTGCTGGTCGTGTCGGGTGTAATGCGGTAGCTACAGGCATTGCTGTTAAAGCAAAGATTAGTATTAACGCTTGAGGGGTTCGTTCTATCTTTACTCTGGTGTCGGCCTTGCCATATTGGACGTTACTGCTGGTCATTGCTTTTTGCTATACAAACTATAGAAAGTTAAAGTTGGCTTTTAAGAAGTATACAACAAGAGTATACCGCTGTTTTTAGCGTAGAATGCAGAAGAAACTCAGATCATAATTAGAAGCTTAGCCTAGTGCTTGCTTTTATTAATTGCGGATACAACCTTGCTACGCAGTTGTTGCTGGATACACCATAGTTTCTGCGTCTGCTACAGTTTTTCACGACTTGCAAAACTGCTTTAATTGTCTATAAGAATGTTGTTACTGCACACCACTCAGGTTTTCTGTGACAAAAAAGTGTATTTATTGTTGATTAACCTTCTTTTTTGGTTGATATACTAAGATCTGAATGCATGTGTTCATTTTTAGCCTGCCTACTGTGAGTGAATCAACGGCCTGAAAGTATTATGTTTCTATTAATCAGCTTAGTTACTAGGTGTACTGTCTTTGTTCCCCAGCTTTATTTAACATTTAGCGTGTTTGAAAGCATCTGCGTCACTGTTCGTCCCATTCTAGCGAGGTAGGGAGCTGCCGCCAAAGTGGCCTCGAAAAACATTGCTTGTGTTACGGTGCGCCCTCCTGTGTCTCCTTCTTCCGCTAGAGTTGATTTAAGTGTAGTTCTCGTAACTTTATTAATACGATTATTCTGTTCCAAGTCACTGCCTCTGTCAGTTCCATTGTTGTTTCTATTAATTTCTATTTTTAAAGTTTCCGACACAGAAAACCGTAAATGAAATTAAAATACTTATGGTAAATAGCACCACTTCACTTCTTTTTCTCCTGTACAATGGATTGAACTGCACTCCTATATGTAAACTCATTTAAAATCTCAAACTTATACCGATTAATTTTACTTTTCATACATTTTATGTGCTTGACTATAAAAAAACAAACAAGCTGCTTCTATCTGATAAATTTCCCATTCCTGTGTGTTTAGGGGGAGTTAATGCTTACTGTTTCTACACTATCTTGTAATATAGTGACACGTTTACTGTTTTTTTCGTTTTATTTTTGAACGTGTTCTTTCTCTTTCTGTTCCTATCTAAATTTGGTGCTGCTTTTGGAACTTTTGCAAGTTTTTTTCGGTCATCAGCTGTCTGTTTTCTCAAAGCATTGCCAGTTGCACTAATTTTTGTACGAGACCTACTTTTAGACATATTAGCCACCCTTAACCGGCTAAAACCACAGTATCACATTGCTCTTCATCTATCATGGTGGCTATATGGAAATAATTCAATCTTCAAATGGTTTGTTGGAGCATACAGGTAATGGTAGGGTTAGGCACCTTCCAGTTTCATTGGTTCATTATGTTAGTTGTAAAGACCCAATTTGGCTATGCGGTCTCCCTGTCACTATATGTTTATCTCACTACATAATCTCCTTGTAAATAATGGTGTCCATCGCCATATTTGTGTTTAAAACTGCACAAATTTCCTCTCTATATTCAGCCTTTTATCTTTCGACGTTTTATGTGCTATCATTTCTCCCGCTCTTCCTCTTACTTACTATCCAACTAACTCACTTACCCCCACGGTGACCTCGGCATTGGTTTGAATACTTTCATTTTTGACTTCCAGTCGATTATTATCATTACTGCTCTTATTATAATATTCGTATATACACACTTACAAAAAACAATTTTAATTATCATTGTTTTTGTCAATAATGTTTACTATTAATATTATAAACCCTTTGTATCCAACTGAAATCCATGAAATAAACAAATAAGCTAATTATAATAGCATCTATTTTCCATACTCTATCACTATACTATTTGAAAACCATATGTCACTTTCATACATTCTTTAAATTTTTTATATTTTTTAATTTTTCTTAAATAATCATATTTACTTATCTTTTTTACAAACCTGTTAAAATATTCTTATAAAAGAGCGTCTTTTCATAGATTTTATAAAATTGAACAAAAAACTTTTAACAATAATTCTTAAAAGTGTTATGCTAGAAGCAAAAATGCAAGCAAAAGAGGGGCCTTATTAATGACAAAAGAATTGCTTCCTGTGGTGTTTGTTGTTTTACCATCATTTTCTGATTTTTCCCTCCTTGGTTTTGCTTTTTCTAGCTCGGCTTTCACCTCCTTTTTCAACTCACACTTTTTGTCTTTTTCGTTAAAAGTGCAGTCCTTATCCTTTAAGCTTTCACAGGCTTTTTGATCACCCCCTGCTTCATTGCAAACTTTTTTTGCCGGCTCTTGTGTTGCTTTGTCTGCTTGTTGGCTTAGAGCTTTTGTGGGTTGTGGCGGTTGAGTAACTTCGACCGTCGCTTGCAAGTATGTTCTCAACGCTGCTGTTTTTAAGCTTGTGACCTCCGCTGCAATACGAGCATTTTTGAGTGAGTTTTTGCGTGCTGTTTCCAATCTGTTTATTGCCGCTGCGAACTTGTTAACCCACGCGATTTGCAGTCTGCCGTCCGGGGCCATGTCCTTGTAGAGCACGCAGTCTCCGTTGGCGGCGCCGTTGCATTGTGTCTCGTCGCCTTTGCCTAGCATTATTTTGCCTGCTGTCGTGGCGCCCGCTTTGTGTTTTAGTGCCGCCGTGAAAGTCGCTGCTGCTGCCTTTACGTCTGCTGCCGTCGTTTTGGTGTGTGGTATTAATGGGCATTTTTTTGCTAAGGCCGCCGCCGCTGTCGCCGACGCACTGGCCGTGCTGTAGGTAATGCCGCTTAGTGCTGTCCCTGTGCATGCTGTTGATGTCCCTCCGGTCGTGGAACGCAGGCATAGGAAATCGCTCATGAACGACCTTCCCGCCTCGCTGCTGCCGGGATCGCTGCCGCCGCAAGCTGTCGCTGCCGTGCCGTACGTCTTGCTTCCGGCCTTATCCTCGCCGGCTTTATCGCCGAAAAGAATGTCGTTAAAGTCGGCTTGTGCCTCTGCTTGGGTGGTTGGTTCGACTAAACCTTTTTCAAGTGCCTTAGCTTTTTCTAGACTGCAATTGATTAGCTTGTTTGCTGTTGTCCGCATGGGGCTGTTTGGTAGTCGAAGTATTTTGATGCTGTCTATTTCCAAGTTGCCAGCAGAGATGAGGTGCTTGGCTTTCTGCCATTTAGGCCTGTTTTCTTTGTACTGCTGTGGTTTATCGCCGTCACTTGAATCATCTTCAAACTTTTGGTTGTACATGCTGTCTTCTGCTGTAGAAAGGTTAAGTTCGATCAGCTGTTGTATCGCGCGCGTCACCTCTTCCTTGTCTTTTTGCTCTGGAAGATCTGCTTCTGCAGTTAGGATCTGACGGATGCCGCACATCATATTGAACGCTTGTGCGTTATCGTTAGCTGCTCCTTTGCAGCTGCCGGCAAGGAGTGTTATTGCTACCGCAATCTTAACTTCGGCTACCGATAGCCTTGGTGAGCTTTGAAAATTTTGTTTCTTCATCGCTTTCTTTGTTGAATATCTAAGTTTTATTGCTCCTTAAATACAAATAATTTGTCAGTTTCTGCTTGGGCCGCTGTTTGAATGTGCCGTTCCGCAGTGGCGGTGAGGGAACTTTTCCTAGTAAATGGCGAAAGTCTTTTACACTGGCTGATTTTTGTATGGAAGGGTAAAGGCAGAAAGCTACTTTGTCATGTATGCGCTAGATGTTCTGTCCGACTGCATAAAATGCAGCTTGCACTTTATTTTGGGGTCGTAAAGTTGTGGCATAACCTTCAACCGCTTCCTTACTATATCTAAATCTAAAATGGTTATTAGTTAGGTGTCAGTCCGGCTTTACTTTGCTCCAGTGGCGTGTGTTATTGGTGCCGTCTGTTTGTCTTTTTGCCTGTTCCTGCTTAGTGAAGGTTGTTTCAATCGCTTTAGCAGCAGGCCGGTATTTTTTTGTTGTATTTTCGTGTAATACAAGGTGATATATCAGAACTTTAGTTGCTCTGACCGATTTTGCTGTAAATGTGTCTGTTTTTTTGGTGGTGTATTATTGTCTTTTTTGTACTTGGTTTCGATGAACAGATCGGAATAATAGCTATTGCAATTGTCGATGTGTTGTTTAGCACTCCTTGAACTTCTTTATAATTTGAGTAAAGCAATCGAAGCGCCAGCGCCTTTTTGCCACAAGTTGTCCGCACTTGACATCGCTTGACGATGCTTAATTCGTTGCAGATTGTAAAGTCGTTTATGACACGTGACTTGTTTTTGTCTTGTCTTATTGGTAGAGCCCTCTGTATAGGAGTAATCTTGTGCATTCCGTTGTAACGGGAGCCGATTTTTGGTCATTGCATTGGTGCCGCCGCCTTATGTTTCTCAGCGCCCTTGAACATCCTATCTGGTGCTGACTGTCGCAAGCAATTAAAAAAAGTACAAGCAAAAAAAGCTCGTGGGCCGCTTACTGGCTACTGCCCTTTTAAAGGCCGCCAACAATATATAATTCATTCCGCAAGACGTTTTTGATTGAATTTCTGATTTAATATTCGGATAGTGTGCCATAATAGAAACGGCAATCAACACGACTGCCGTGACTTCATCTATTTTTCAAGTGATACACAAAAATTTATTTACTTCTTTTCTATTTTCCTCTACATCGCGGTGTGTTATAACGTATTATGTTGTTTGATCATGTACTATTTATTATGCTTCACCCGTGCTGCTTATTTCATGACAAAAACGTACCGATTGTATTTTTCCTGTGAAATGGACTCTTTTTATTCCTCATTTCTGGTTGCAGCATGTCCTTTTGTATAACAATACAAACTATCTTATTTATGCATGAAACTTGCGCATATTTCATCAGTCATCCTTTTTCATGACTTTGTACCCTTCAAAAATATTCTCTATGCTCTCTTTCACTCACACTCACTCTCTTGAACACATCTCACTTACTTACTCTAATTTCACCGTTGACATTGTTGTATAGTTTCTATTTAGGCCTTTAATTTAGTCATCACAGCTCTTTTGTAAAATTTTTGCATACATAGTGCCGAGATAATCCTATTATTATTATTACTATTATTATTATTATTATTATTATTATTATTATTATTTTGACCATACCTAATATTGGTTGAGAATAAAATACATGAAATTATAATATTTCATGATTTCTCTCGCTTTTCTTACCATATCACTTTACTGATTTGTGACCATAGACTGCTATCATGTACATTTTACTAACATTTTCACATTTCTCTTATTTTTTAATTTTAATGAATTTTACTAATTATCACATTTTAATCAAAAAGCGTTAAAATACATAAAAATCTTTTCAAAGTATTAAAGTCTAATAAATTTGAGAAAAAAGAGGGGATAATTAAAACAGCAAGGCCACAAAAGCAGCAGTCATACTCAGAGCCAATTTGTTATTGAGGAGAAAACTGTAATCCTTGCACTCGCCTTCAATCCAACTACAAACCGCTCTTTCACATGATTTTACATCCTTGTTTTCCGGTTCAAATTCTTTTTTAGTGTGATTGGTACACCTATCTGAGTCAATTTTGCCATTTTCCCCTGCTTGGTTTTTTGCCCCTTTTTCTGCTTTTTGTTTGGATTCCTTATCCAATTTTCACTTCCTTTTTCCGCGTTCTTCAACAATCAGTTTGCATGGCTTTTCGCACTTGTATAACCCTTTTCACTTCACAAGTTGAGTCTGTTTCGTTTATTTTTGTGGTCTGTTGGTTTGATTTGTTTTCTAAATTTGTGGTCTGTAGTTTTAACTTTTGTATATTTCGGTTCTTGTAGTAAGCCAAGACTTTCTGCAATGTTTCTAGACTACTGATGCTACTTAGCGCTATTTCCTTCCCTTCATCGGCGTCAGGGTCTTGGACTTGCTCTTTCGTTTTACTGCTGTCGTATTTTTCGGACATGACTGTGCTACCTCAAAGCATTGCTTCTATTTTTCGTTTAACAGCGGGTTCAGGAGTTCGCGAACCGTTCTTCTTCAAAACTATTGACCTGTAGAGAGATACGAAAGTTTGGTCGTCTTTCAGTTTAAGTCCGTCTTTGAACTCATACTTTTGTGGTTGCTTATTTGTGGCCAAGTATGCCTGATGAGCTGCATGAAGTAGAGGCTCTGCATCTGCTTTGGTCCTTATTTTGGTTGTTCCCTTCATTTTCATGCCTGTGCCGTCAAGATAGAAAATACCCGCCGAAACCTTTGGTGTTACGCCAATAGTGTGTCCGGTGTTTGCATTTAGCATATAGTTCGTGGCTTTCGCTTTTGTTAGAGCTCAGACGCTACTTCCACCGGTTGCCTCAACATCAGCATCGTCGCTTTTGATCGCGCCCTGATAGCCGGCTGCATCAAAGCCTGTAACTGTCGGTTCAGCTGCTGTTAGCCCGGTCGTTTCGAGCACACATCCAGGCGCGTCGGTTGAGAGGTCTGTATTGTGTCTTCTGAACACATTGGTCCCGGTTTGCCTCGAGGAAAGAGTGTGTAGTGTCGCTGGCGGTCTGGCTCGTTTATGTCACGAATTATGCTATCGCCGCTTGCGCTCTCGCCGCATCCCGGATCGCTGTTAGCTGTATTGCCTTCGGCTGTCCCAGAGAGGTCCTCCAAGGCAGTTTCCCCCGCTGAGTGTAATACGCTAGGAGCGCCTTCTCCTCCGGGGTCTGTGAGCCGTCACCATTTTTTTCTATTATTATTTTTGCTTTGTATAACTGCTTTAGCTCATCGTGTACAGTTTTCGCGTCACCTTTTACAATTGCGGATGCTTTTTGTTGTATCTTGTCGAGTTCTGCCACCAACTGGCGTACACCTATCCATGCAGTATATTTGATCCCGTCGCCAGGTGTACAAGACACGCTTTTGGCCGCGAGTAGCGCAACAAATAACGGCAGTGGGTTGGTTTGCATCATGTAAATGCTTCGCTGTAGCTTGAAGCTTAGCTTTGTTTCTTGCTACTGTTTGTGTCTCCGACGAGTGGTTGTGTCCGCAAAGTTTGATGTAAATTCTAAATTAAATATAAAATGTCCAGGTCTGGTAATTTTCGTGTGAGTGTTTGCACAAAAACACCTAGTTAGCTTTATGAAATCATACTTTTAAATCCAACCCATATTGTTTTCTTTCAGTTGTATCTACGGGAGTGTAATTCCAGTCCTGCAAATCCTCGAGATACCCAACAGATTTCTAAGCCTGACAATTAAAATCTTACGGTTGTTAATTTCTTTTATTTGCTGGAAGCTTTGTATCGAATGTCGGAGTGACAAACAGGAAGCCCTAGCGTTTCTCCGGGACACAAATGAGTTTTTGCTGCTTCTCCATCCCGTGTGGCCGTACTTCATCGACGCTTAAGAATTAAAAAATTGGGTTCGGAAAGAGGTTTTTTTCTCTGCTTTTCTTTATTAATTCTTGCCGTTGGTTTTTACACAACGACAACTCTTAAGGTCTGATCATTATGCCAATAAAAAATCGGTGGGCATCATTAAAAACTTTTGTCATCTCATATAAAGCTCTTCTAACGGAAAGTACGCGATTTACCTTAAGCAGTTTCCACGTACTAATTTATATATATATATTTTTACAGTAATTCAATAGTAGTCTCAGTCTTCAAATCCTCATCCAAATAAAACATCATATTGTTTTTTGAAAATGTTACTATTATTAATGTTCCTAATGAGAACAAGAATTTACTATTATTTCATACTCAATTTTTTAAATTCGCATCTCCTTTCTCTTCTTCACATATAAAAAATGGAATATACAATCAAATTAATAAATATAGTTGCTGCCATCTCTGGTGTATTACCTATAACTTTTGATTTAATTCGTCAGAATCGTTTTGTGTATAGCTCTATGCCTTCTCGTATTCTGTAATTTTTTTGTTGGCACTTTTCTTTCATCTATTGCCTCTTCTGCATGATACGTGACGAATTCATTTGTTGTTTACACTGGACTGTACCACTCTCCAATTTTCCATGCAATCATCTCCATGAGTGTAATAATGACCATTGCCATATTTGTATTTGAAGATGCGCATTTTCATCTCCCTTCATCACACTCCCACTTTACTCAAACAACTTCCATTGTCGTGAGTGCTTCTATTTTGCTTTTTCATTTTACTATAACCAATGCTCTCATAATAATTTTGGTATATACACAGTCACAACATATCATTATCCTTACCGTTATTTTTTAACAATTATTATAGCCCTAACATGTATAAGTAGAATAACTAAAATAAATTAAATAAATAAAATGAGAACTGTGCTCTTCCTTCAAACCATTTCACCACACTAATTTACACAATTTCCACTATCATACACACTTTACAAAAAGTTTTAAGATTTTAAAACTTTTCATATTTTTATCAATTTTCGTAACCGTACATTTTCGTCAAAAAGTATAATAATACGTCACATTTTATCAAATTTTTATATTTTCATAAATTTCATGAAATTGTGCAAAAATCCTCGAAATTCTAAAATTATACCATACTCATAAAATTATCAGTCATCAGAGAAAATTTTTTATTGGCGAGAAAACTGGAATCACGGCATTTATAAGTTCTTTTATCAGACCCATTACTATTTTCCCCCTTCCATCCACAGTGTTTTGTTACACCCTGATTTGCTCCCTCACAAGCCGTCTGGTTTAGAAGGGTGCTGCATCCAGGTTTGCCAGTATTATTGCCGTTTTTCTTTTTTCCTGTTAGTTCTGTTGCTTCTTTTGATGCTGCTTGTTTGCTTTCTTCACTCAATGTGCACTTTTTTCTTTCTTTTGTTTTTTAATAATGGGAGCCTGGAGTTCCGCCACACTTTTCTTGTTATTCTATTGCGTTGCAAACTTCTTCCGGTTTATGGGTTGCGTTGTTGTCTTGACAGTGTTGCTATTGAATTGTTAGCTTTAGAGCTTCTTGCCTCTTTGCTTGAAGACACCTGCACGTCGCTTCGGTGAAGTTTTAATCGCTGTTAATCTCTTCTGCGATTTCGCTTTTTACCGTCGCTCCATCGCTGTATATTAGTTTCGTTTTTTGTAACTTAGCCCACAATTTTTGATGTGAATTGAGCTTGTTCGTTACCGAAAAGTTTATCGCGCGTTGTGGTTACGGCTTTGTCGGATTTTTCTTCTTTTGCTTTATTCGTCTGTGCTTCCAACGTTTTGGCTATTACCTCCAGAAGCAGATCGTCGGTCTTTCAGCTGTCATAATTGGTCTCTGTTGGTGTTTTCTAAGCTGTCGCCGCTGCGTGGAATTTATCATAGGCGTGACGCGCTTTCTGGTGCGCTTCGATGTTTGCTGCTGATCCCTCAGCTGCTGCTAGTGGTTCTACGTTTGGGGTTATCCCGTCTACTTTTAATGCTCCGCCGCCCCAATAAGCTTGATCAGGTCCGCCAGTTGTTGCCTCTTACCCTCCGCTGCTTGAGATTTTGGTGAGCTGGCAGGTGTTTCTAGTGCTTTCCGATGCTCCACTGCCTCCTGCTAGTGCCGTGTGTTTGCTGTAGTCTTATTTCGAGTGCGCAAAGCCTGGTACCGGATCTATCTGCATCGCTGCAATGCAGACTGCATCTTCGGTTGCTATCTTGTTGTTGCCGTTTCTTCCTGATCGCGCTTGGAGGAAATATTCGGTTCCTGGAATGCTTGACACCGCTTGGTTGAATACACTGGTGGTTTCGTCTAACCTACCGTCTGTGTAACCTAGAGCCGCAGCGGCTACGGATGCTTTTGGGGAAAGATTTTCCAGTGCCGCAAGGCTTTCCTTCATTTTTGTGTGCATGTAGCCGGCGAAGAGCGTTAGCGCCGGGGCATCGTCCTTTTTCGCTACATATGCTGCCTCCTCTGACTTTAAACTTAGCGTTTTTAGATTGACAATTTCCGGTATTAAATGCTTTTGTCTCGCGGTCGTGCTTTCTGCTGCTTTTTTGTTGTGCTTTATGAGTGTGCACAGCTTTGTCGCTGCCGCGTGACCGACTGCGTTACTTTCTGCGGCGTCTGACCCCGTTGTGACCACGAAACTTAAAGCCGACATCACCTTTAATAAAGTAATCATTCTAATGTCCATCTGCTTCTTTTTTGTTTAGGGTCTGCTTGCCTTTACTTTTTGACTCACCGCACGGAAAGTACTAGATGTATCTGAGTCCTGAGAGTAATGAATTACACCAGTTAAAACGTAAATTATTGACCAATTCAAAGAATTCTCTATAGGTATTCTTTCTGCAGCTTTACAAGTCGTTCCGTGTGATTTACTCGGGATTTTATACAGCACACCTGAAATTTAAAGTCTTGTAGCTGACTTTGTCAGAGTTGATGACGGATACATAGTCTAGAGCCAACCTTCAACTCTTTCTCCCTCTGCCAAAAGGTTTCTACCGTCATCCACTCGTCTTGTATTTACTGCGGTTGAATTACATGCACATACACATGTATGTCTGTTTTCTTGTACCAGCATTTGGGCCAAAATACTTCATTTTGATTTTCTACTCTTTTTTGCTTTCCTGACCCTTCTGGAAAGCAATTCAGCCCCATCACCTTCCATCGATGGAACAGAGCTTGCACAAATCGCGCTGTGCACTCAGACATAGGTATGTAAAGTTTCGTTGTTTTTCTGCCAGATGCGGTGCCAATCGTTAGGTTTGCAGCGCTCTTGAGCTATTGCAGCCTACTGCTTCGCTGGTGAATCGGCCTCGAACATTAATGTTTGCTTGTCTGTTCGCTTGGCTATGTATGGCTCATTTAGTGAGCCTCGCCCGGATTCAGCGCTTATAACTTCTCTTATAAGGCCGAGTGGTTTTACAATGCAATCCAAACGCTTCTGTCAGCTCCATTTTCTTCTTTCATTACTGTCTTTCATTACAGTTGACTATACGGAAATTCGTGGAGGTGATTAAGTGTTGCAGGAAATGGATGATCGTTACAAGTTTCTGACTGCTAGGCTAGATTCGCTTTCATTATTCTAAGTCACTTCAACTTTACTATACTATATCTGCTATTTAAGCACCATTTTCACGCCTTCACAAGTGTGATCCCATAAAACAGCGAAAGCATTCGCTATATCTAACAACATATCCGATTCTTCTGCGTGTAAGGGTTGCTAATAGTAGGTTTTTATACAATATTTTGTGATTCTAAAACGACCCTTCCTCTTCTTTCTAGTTTTTTGTTTCGATACACTATTTCTTTGTTTAATGTTATCCTTCCTAACTTTGGTGCTAACCTTCGATGGCGTCGCATGTTTTGTTCCAATCATCAAGTGCTTATCTTTCCTTTTTTGGTGGAACCCTTTATTCACATAAAATGCGCAGTTTCAAATCAATTTTATCTCCTTTTGTAGCTTGGTTTTTCTTTTAAGATTTACGTTTATTTATGATAGGACGCTGAAAAGAAATAATGCTTTTTTGACGGTTCTTGATAACATATGGACAATGATGACCTTGGGTGCCTTACACTTAAACTTTCTCTTTGTTTTAGTGTCAGTGTTAGCTACCTTATTTGCTCTGTGCACTTCTCACTTTCTCTACATTACTATCCCCTCTACAATCTCCTTTTGTAAAATGATGCCCATAGTCAATTTTATGATTTAAACTGCGCATATTACATCTTAGCACTCTTTTCCTTTCTTTCTTCCCTCCTTTTTACCTTCCCATTAGTAATATTTCTCTTTTTCTCACACACTTTACTCACTTACTCACACTTCAACATTGTCATTGTTTTAAATGCTTCTATTTTTGTCATTCATTCAACCGCTACCACCATTTTATCATAATGTTGGTATGCACTTACCGCGATCATTATTATTATTATCATCATAACCCTAAAATTAAAAATAGAAAAATAAAATTAGCTAAGTATACAAAAAGTAGAAATTTAATACCTTAAAACCTTATTACTTTACAGTTATACACTGCATTCATGCCAAAGTTTATACTTTTTTATTTTCAAAATTTGTACATTTCGAAAAGTTTTACAAAAGTGTTAATGTATCTCAAATTCTGGAAAACTCTTCCAAAACAGCAAAATCTCACAAATTTTATAAAATTTAATAAAAAGCTTCTACCAATAATTCTTAAAAGTGTTATGCTATAAGCAAAAGAGGCTCCTTAATTACAAAAGAATTACTCGCTGTTGTAGACGAATTCTCTTTCGGAAAGCATTTTTCTACCTCCGGTTTTTTCTCATCAAAATCACAACCTTTTTCATCTTTGCAGGGTTTCTCTGTACTATGCTTTTTTCATTCGTCTGCTGATTTGGGTGACTATGGTGCCTTGTTTGTTTTGGAGGGACATGAGGAACTGGCTTGGTTTTTCTTTTTTTTTTCCTCCTCCTCAATATACCTTCTTACTGTATAATATGCTTCTGCTGCTGCTAGGTCATCCACTGATGTTTATCTGTTGAAGCTGTGTGTCACCGCTAACTCCTGTAGCTGCTTTGGTTGGTTTGAATTCCCGCGTCGGCTTTGCCATTTTTGGCTCGACATTTCTTGATATACTCCATACTCTTGTGTTGGTAGCTTGTATGCTTCTTCTTTGCCCTTGCCTGTGGTGTGCGTCGCTTTTTCTTCTCTTAAAGCCATTGTAATAGCTACCGTAGGCGACCCTGTTGTAAGTAGCTCTTTTAACTTCGGTCCTTGTCGTGTATAAGTTAGATCGCTCATTGCTATTTCCATTGCCTTCACTTCCTTGTTTAGTTTTGTTAGTTTTATTTTCGTGGGAAGCTCGATGTGTCATATTCGCTGGTACTGCCTACATCTCTTTTCAATGTGCTGACTTTTCGCGTTAACAGCCCACCGCCTCTGAAGCTTATGCTTGTGCTGCCTTCTTCATTTCGGCAGCTTGCTGTCAGGAAGGCTGCTGCTCGGTCCGTCTCGCAGATCGTTAGATCGTCGGTTAGCTTGGTGCCTGCTGGTTTTACCTTTATAGTGTTGATCGGTAGTCGGCTTGGTTTGGCCGCTGCTGCACTTAATTCCTTCTGCGACTTTCTAGTGCCTTCTCCGGTTGGGCACTCGCCTTTTGTCGGTGCTGACAGTTCCACTGTGAGGTGCCTACTTGTTGAACCGAGAAAAGTGTTCGCTATCGCACCGTCTTTGTTCGGCAGTTTTAGCTTTTAAAGTTCTGCCAATAGGCCGTGTGTTCCAGTTAGTTCTTCGACTTCGCTGATCCCTGTGACTATTGCATCGTAGTTTGCTTTAGCTTTATTGAGAGCTTCTGTTGCTGCTGCCGTCAGTTTGATCGCCAACAACGTTGCCCCTACCTGCGAGTTTGTTGCTTGTGCGGCTATTGCCACTCGCAGCCGAGCCGCTTCAAGCAAGTCTGCTTGGGCCTTGTCTATCTGGTTTTTAAGTTTTAGTTCAGCATTTTTAGCTAGGGCATTAAGATAATCCGCTGCCGCGCAGGGATCCTCCTCCTTGTGCATGGCGTCTTGGATGGTAGACGTAGCTTGGGAAAAAACAGTTGCCGCTAGCGCAGCTGCGAAAATGGTCGCCTGCATCATTGTCTGTGTCTTTGGAAATTCTTTGGCCCTGTCTGAAGACTGACGTGTTGCCACCGTATTCGGGTTTTCAAGGTTTTTGGTTGACTAGTGGAGTCCTTTGCAGTAAGTTTGAGGGCGGGTCTATGTGGCTTCGGTTTATACAGTGTGTCTTATCAAGAAAAAGGGATGGTTCTGTTGACTGTTACAGAGCTCCTGTGTATTAGTTCCGAAGTAGTTGCTATACAGCCAGAAATTCCCTCGAAGTTTACATTGTCTGCGCTTTATGTCTGCTTCAAAAATACCGATCACTTGTAGATGATAGTATGATTTTCTTGTATTGTGGCCACTATTAGCTTCTCCGTGGCGTTGGTGAAAACGGTTGTGCGCCCCGTGCCCACTGCAACTACTTCTACTTCGTTCTTTCGAGAAATTTTCGTTTTTCTTTAAAAATAGTTTCAAATCTATTGCTGATACTGCATCGCCATCCACTACTCCTATGCCATTAATCACTGTTTAAATCGGGCACGGCTCTGGTGTGATCGGTATAACTGAGAACTCCGTTATGCACTTGCCCGCGGCGGCACTGACGCCGCAGTTGGCTATTATTGTCATGTGTTTGCCTAAACCTTCACATCGTTGATTTTTGCGGCTAGTAAAGCTAAGAGGTGTCCTTTACTGGTTGCCATAGGCGTTAATTCAGCCCCAGGGTTTGTGTGTTCCTGGTAAGATAAGATTAGAATTTATTCATGCGCTGGATTGCCACTGTGAGGAAAAGCTGATGTTATCGGCGGTAGTTGCTCGCTTTGGCTTAGAATGCCGGTAGCTAATGATGACCCGCATCGACATAAAGGGTTCGCACAACCTTATGGACCTGGTACCTGTTGAGGTGTATTTTTTGAGTACTTTGTCAATTAATTTGGTTTTGTAGCATGTCTTGGTTATAGTTGACTTTTCAGTGCATTCCGTGCTTCTTTCAGCGACAGCTATTGTTAAGACGGATACTACTGTCGTTGCGCTTAGGTTTTCGAGAGTTTTGGAATCTGCAATAGTTTTACATATTGTGCGCGTCCTATGGCACTTGAACAATTCTTTTTGGGTTGTAGGAGCTGTGCTTAGTTTTAATTCATCACGGTTTCCAAGCGGCGCCATAGAAGCTTAATTGTTTTTTATTGCTTCTGACGGCACTCTCCATGTGCGATGAGTTTACTCCTTAGGCGATATCCACGGTAAAAGATTTAAAAGTTTTTGAGGCCATAGAGGCAGTCTTTGCCTGCTTTTTTATTGGGGGCCCATTGCTTCGGTTGTCTATTGGATAGCTTCTTACGGGCTTGATTCCTCTTCTTGATGTTCTATCGCTGCTGCTATGAATTCGCTTATAGGTATTAAGTTTCGTCTGGCTAAACTCATATAGTTGGGACTTCTGCAGTTTAGTCATTGTTTTATTCTCGGCATTGGTTGTCACGGCCGAGTATTGTTTAGGGAGGGTTTTGGTACCGTACAATTGTTATTTTTTACTTTTTTCAGTGATATGTGGCGATTACGAAGTGAGAGTGCTGCAGAAACGCATCTGAATAATAGTTGTGAACAAATACAGTCACTTAAGCCGTGGATATCAATTTCTTAATTACAAACCATGTTATACCATATTTATATCTAAAAAGTTAAACCTTATGCTCACTAATACCTTCTAAAGTCATCTAATTTAGATGTTTTCGCTTTATTCGAAATAAAAAAGCAACATATGGCCTGTTCACGAGCACGACTTGGCTTTCACTTATGCTTGTGATCACATTGGTTTTTTCTATGTTGAATTTAAGTTTTAGTAACTTGTGTATGTGAAGTTCCTCCTTCACTTTTTTTTCAAGTCGGTCCATTGGTTTCTCATCAGCGACAACTTTTATGTGTATTTTTTCTATTGAAATTGTGTCAGCGGCTGTCTGTAACACTGACAGTGCAGTGTGAGTCCTTACTTATAAATTCTCTATACTTTATAAAGATCATAATGAACTTTCTGCGTTCTTATTCTTTTTTTGTTGAACACAGAAATCTATCGATACTCCTCAGTAAAAAAATTTTCCTCCAATAATATTATATTTTTTCTTACGAATGTTGTTTGTATTACTATGTCTGATAAAAAGAAACTATTGAGGCCCCCTTACTCTTACACAATTACTTATTTCTGGTCCTACTTCTTCACAGATGGACATTAGGATCCGCAATTAGATTAAAAACACAGTCTCCACTATCTCTGTAGTTCTATTTATTCATTTCCGAGCGAAATATGGTACACAATATTCTCATCACGAGGTATTATTTTCATCATATCTGTGCTTTTCTGTAGCTCAACCCGTTGTTTCAATCTGTTTTTTATTTCCCCCTATTTATTCTTCGTTATCTATTTTTTGCGGATAATGTAGAGACAGTATTAAGCGTAAAAACTAAATTACGTCACTTCTTCATATAACTCTCTATCATCTACTCATCTATTATGCTTCCAATCCTCTTTTTTTGCACTAGAAACTGAAAATATTCTATCTTCTCCATTTTTATCTGCGTTTCCCTTTAATAATATTTCTCAAGCTACCTAACTCCATCACTTACTTCCATTTTATTCTTGTAATTTTGAAGTGCTTCTATTCTACCTAAAAATTTAGTCTTTGACACAACACCACTAACTATAGTAGTATATACACACATGCACAACACTATCCTACCGTTGCTGCCATGATTCGTTGCGATTATTAACATTATAACCCAACTAGTATCCAAAAAAAACAAATGAACCAAATTAGAATAGCACTCATTTGCGATATCTTGTCACCCTATGACTTTACAAACATAGGCCACTTTAATATCAAATTATGAAGTCGTCAAAAGTTATAAAAAGTCGTACAAAAGTGTTATAATATATCAAAATATAGCAGTATTTAGAAAATTATCACAAAAAAAGCACCATGAATTTCATAAAGTTGAGCAAGAATCTTTAAAAAATTACAATAAAAAATGCTAAAATGCTAACAAACTCACAAATACAGCAGTAATCAAAGCCAATTTCTTATTGACAAGAAAACTTGAATCTTTGCACTTTTTTCCATATCATTTGCAATCAGTAGCTTTCTTGCATTCTTTTTGTTCTTTGCCTGTACAAGTTGAGGTAGTTTTCTCATCTCCATCATCTTTTTTGTCTGTTTTTGTTTCAGGGTCTGGAAAGCATTTTTCACCATCTGGTTTGTCTTTATCAAATTTACATCCCGCTTCTTGGCAGGGTCCTTTGTCTTTGTGTTCCTTGCATTGATCGTCACTTTTTGTTTCACTGTTGGAGTCAGCGCTTTTCGTTGAGTCTTTTTCTTGTTGTAACTTTTGGATAGTATTTTTGGCTGCTGCATCGTAGATAGCTATAGTTGCCTGTAAGTCTTCTGCGTTGTCTATGTCTCCAATTGTCGTATCTTTTCCGAGGTTCTGTTTGATATCCACTACGGGTTCCTTCTTAATCTTTTCCCACAGGTTGTCTAAGTTTTGGTCTATTGTTTTGAAAGCGGTGGTGACCGTTTTCTGTGCTTCTTCCTCGTGGGCGCCTGGTTTGTTTTCTTTTTCTGTTGATGCTAGTAGCTGCTTAATTGCCGTTTTAGCTTCGCCACTGTTTACTGCTTGTTTGAGGATGCTTACTTCGTCCGCTTGGGCAGATTGTTTATGGCCAGCTTTCATTGCTTTGACGTCTAAGAACGCTGTTTTTGTTAGTGGGTCCGCTTGGCGGTTGTGCGAGGCTGTATCGATAGCTGTAAAGCCGTTTCTGTGTACCTCATCTGCTGTTGAAAAGTCGAAGATGCCGTCTAGTAGCTTTTTTCTGGATGTAGCGGCTGTCCATGCATTGTGATCGTTGCCGCTGTGTGTGAACACGCAAAGGTTTCCTGTTGATTCTACGCCGTTGTCGCCTACAATGTTTTTTAGCTTAGCGTAGCCTATTTGGGATAATTAAGCAGTATTCTATCGCAGGTGCTGATGCGGTGATCTGTTGGGGTTTACCGCTGCAACCGTGTGCTTGCGCTTGGCTCGCTGCGTCGCCATAGCCATTGCTGTTCCCCAAGCAATACTTGCTGTTTTTAGATGCTTTACCGAAGATTGTTATCGTTGCGTCGATTTGCCCAACAAGCTCTTGTGTTGACGTCAGAGCTTGGACTGCCGTTGTGTAGTAACCTTCGCTGTTGCTACGCGTGTTTGCTGCAATTTTAATATGGCAGCCGCTAGTTCTGACATTTTTAAACTATCTGCTGTACTGGCTGTCTTTTCGGCGTAAAGCATTGCTTTTAATCCAGTTGTTATCATCTTATCTTCCTCTTCCTGACTGCGGGTCAGAGCTGTTAGCGCCATGCTCGGCAGTTTTCTCAGTTCTGCTTCTGTTTCACATACCGGTTTCCATGTTGTCTCCTTCATGGCATTATGTGTCGCTGTTGTCCTCCTGCTTAGCAACAGTGTCGTTGCTGCTAGAATCGCAGCTCGAGGAAACATTTTAAGGTGCTAGTCTTGTTCGCTGTCCTCCTGGAGTGCAAAATCAGAGAAAAAACATCTTTCCGTATCGAGCGTTCATTTGGTTGTCCATGGGTTGCTTCTGACGGTTCGCAGCCATCTCCTGCGTTTGTGCACTGCCTGTCCAAGTCATTTGGCATCTACCAAAAATGAAGTTGGATTGCTTTGTTTTCTTTGGACTAAAGCAGTGGTTAGCTTGTGTTCTGTGCAGCAAATTAGATCTTAGGTGCCGGTAGGCGGAGAAGAACGAAACTTTGATACTTTACTTGATTATTACCGTTGTGGCCGGCGACCTTTGTTCGGATGGGCGGTGTTACGATTACAGCCTTTTCTTCATACTGGTTTTCACCCTCTGTTTAAGGAGCTTCACTGTGATCGTTACCACGGCCTCCGGTATTGTCCAAATTTCAAGACTTCTCCCCTGTAGCCACTGCTTCACAGATCATATCAGGGTTTAAAAAGCCTTTATTTGGCCTTACCAACAGCTTCACCGTCTGGACTTTCTGCTGTACACTAGATTCCGCCATCAAATTAAATAAAAAATGGAGTCTATCATTAAAATACCATCTATCCATTTTTCAGTGAAATGTGGAACATTATTTGCAATTCCTGATACATTGCACCCCACCCTCTACACTGTGCTGTCGTTTATTCTTCCGTCCAATTCCGTATTTTCTCCTCTCTTTTCCTCCTTTTCTTCTTCTATAGCTACATATGCTGCAGTGGATAATGAAGAAAAACTATTTAGCCTGTAGTATAGACTCTTTCTCTCCTTCACTGTTCCATCAAGCGTCTCTTTATGTATGATCATGTCCATAGCAATGCATGACTTTGAAACTGCGTATCTTCTGTGTCATTATTTCTTTGTTTCTCTTTGAGGTTTATAATTTGAAAATATTTCTTTTACACACATTTTCTCAATCACTATACCACTATTTTCGTCACTATTAAAAATATTATTACTATTACTATCTTACTATTGATATTATCATCATTATCATTACTATCACTATTATAACCGTAACTAATATCCATAAATAAACAAATAATGATAAATTAGAAAATTACCCATTTTTCATACCCTATTACCACAATACTTTATACAGAAATTTAATATTTTATGGGGGTTTAAAACTTGCAAAGGCTTTATTAAAAGAGTGAAAATTTATCTAATTTAAAAGTTCAGCTAATTCTGGCAAAAAAGCAGATTTTTATATGTTTTATAACTTTGAGCAAAAATCCTAAAATTTTTATGCTAGAAGCAAAACTGCAAGCAAAGGAAGAGCGTTGATTACAATAGATCTTCTCCCTGTTGAGGTTGTAGACACTTTTTTATTTGGAAAGCATTTCGGGTCTTTTTTCTCATCAAAATCGCAACCTTTTTCACCTTTGCAGGCTTGCTCCGTTGTATGCTTTTTGCATTCGTCTGCTGATTTTTTCGGTTCTTCTGGTTTGCCTGTTTTGGTGGGACATGAGGGGTTTTCTTGGTTTTTCTTTTTTTGCTCTTCCTCGTCGATAAAATTTTTGATTGTGTAATACGTCGCTGCTTTTGACAGCTCCTCAGGGGCGTTTATTGAATCAAGTTTTTTAGCGCCGTCTGAGCCTGCTGCTTTACTTGGCTGAAAGGTGTTCAGTAATTGGGTTATTTGTGTTTTGATTGAGTTTCTTTCTTTGCCGAAAAGTTCTTCGGTTGTGTGTTTAACTTTTTCCTTTAAATTTGGTTGCTCGGCTGTCGCTTCGTGTCCGGCCAAGGCTTTGGCTATTGCGTGCCCTGCGGAAGCGGCATCGAAGGCGCTTTCAATGGTTGCAGGTGCTGTTGTCGTGCCGAGTTGTGTTGCAGCATGAAGCATATCAAGTACCAGGGCAAGTTCGGCTTTTATTGTCGCTTTATTGGGCGTCGTCGCATCGTCGCCGACGTCAGTGTAACTTGTTGTACCGCCTGTGCTCGCGCTGTGGGTTACCGTTACTGCTGTTGTGAATACTTGGCCTCCTTTGAGTCCTATGTTGGTTGCCTGGCGTGTAGTGCAGCTGCGCGTGTCTGGTGCCCCGCTGCTGACCGAGTTGCTGCCGCATATTGTTAGGTAGGTGCCGAGCGCGCTTCCTGGTGGTGTTGGTGTCACTGTCACTATCTTTATGGCGTTTTTGTGGTCTGCATTATGATCGTCGGTGCTCGAGTCCTTTTCCCTGCTGTCGTCCTGTCCGACACAATGAGCTTTAAGAGCCGCGTCCAGCTTCGGCTTGAGTTGGCCTTTTGTCGCTGTCGCCGTGCTTGTCGTGGCTGTGGCCATATTTAGATCTTGTAGTTGCAGTTGTGAGAGTCTACTGATTGCTTCCTGGCTGCCTGCAAGCCGGCTCAGCGCTTCGATGCCTTTTAATAACGCTGGGGCATTTGCAGCTAGCTTATCGTTTGCTTCTGCGGCTTTTTGAATGTATATTGTTCTGAGATAAGCTTCTGCCCAGCCCGCGTTTGTGTTTACGCCGTTGGCGATGACGTCAAGCTTGGAAGCTGTAGTCAGCATCGTCTTGACAGCTTCTTGTGTGGATGTGATTTTGGTCCTTGCGGAGTCCGCCATCTGCCGCAGCTGCGTTGCTACGTCGCATGCGCTTTTAGCCTTTTTTGTTGGTGTTTTTACAGCTGAAGTTGTTACAACTGGTAGGCAAAGGGCTATGCTTACGAAAGTCAATGCCTTGAAGTTTGCCAACATCTTGTCGTCTTGTAGAAGCTTGTGGATTAGAAGTTGGTCAAATGTAAACTTGGGAGCTTACAGCTTTTGTTTAAAAGAAAGTAGTGACTTTCACACATAATATCCTTCAACAAGTTTTTGTTATATATTGTTAAATTATTAAAAAGCTCGATTTCACCATAAAACTCCATGGTAATTATGACAAAAGTTCACCTGCTTTTACGAATAGATTGCATTTTTTAATTATAATTTATGTTGTTTTATAACTATAGGTACAGCATATATTCTTTATTTGTGAAATTGGTACATAGTGTCCTGAAAATAGGAAACCTATTTCTCTCCATGAGGACTCAAAGACAATTTTTTTCTATTTATTTTATCTAGCGCTATTTTTTTTATATGCCGACGTAATAACATGGCAAGGCCGTCTCTCGTCACGAACGTGAATATTATTTTTGGTTAGGGTTAGCTTTTGTTTTCCTTAATGTCTTCTTCTCTGAAGACTTGGTAATTTCGACCGCTGAGGGCGGATTTTTTCGCAGTATTTAATTTTTAATTGGCGCCGTTAGATGTGTATAAGTGACTTATTTTACATGGATTAGTCGCCCCATCAAGAATATTAACGTCTGCACATTATACCATAATGCAATTTAAGGAGTACTATTGTTTATTCTCTCAGCTTCATAAAAATCCTCCAGTGGCTCATATACGCACTTTTTAAAGACGTTTTCGCGTCTAATTCTTAATTTTTTGTCACTTTAATCAATTAGTAGTCCTATTTTTAAAAATATTCTCCCAATAATATTATATTAGTGGGCATATATATGAATTAACGCCTATTAATGTATCTAATAAAAGGGAAACTTTGGCAGTACATTACACTTACTCATTCCTTCCGTCCTCTTTATTCTTCACATCTAATATTAAGATCCTCTATCATATAACAAAAAACAGTCATCAATTTCTCTTCAATAACATCTACACATTTTGGGGTATTATACGGAGTACAGACTTCTACATTATAATTTCATTCTGTGCTTCTCTGTACCGTGCGTCTATTTGCTTCACTCTATATTTACTTTTCTTCTTCTCCGACAGCTGCTTCAATCCATACGGATTACATACCGACTCCCTTGCGCATGTGTACTTTACTTCGGATCACCCCTACTGTTCCTTCATCACATTCTAGTTTACAAAGATTACCAGCTTTATATCAGTGGACAAAACTATGCACATTTTATCACCATCCAAGTATTTCTCTTTTTGAGTTGTCCTTTAATAATATTACTCAACCTCTCGCCATCCAACTTCCTTACTCACTTAATACAACTGCACACACTTCAATATCTTACGTGCTACTATTTTTCGTTGCCTATCTTGTCTTCAGAAGAACTCTTAACATAATATTTGTATATACACACTCTCACAACACTCTTCTATTATTATTATTATTATCGTCTTTAATATGTATTAAAGCAAAAGAATGAATCAAAAGAGTAAATAAGTGTAACCCTAATTTTTTATACACTATGATAATAGTATCGTGAAGGTGTTGGACACAGTAAAACACTTTTATACATTACATATTTTTTAAAAATTTCATTCTTTCAATATTTAAGAAATTTTGCAAAGTTTCATCAAAAAAGTGTTGAAATATATCCAATGTTAGCAAATTTAGTAAATTCTCAAAAAATGTTAAAGTTTCATAAGTTTTATTAGTTTTAAAAAATAAAACAAATCTCCTTATAATAATAAAATGCTATAAAATGTACAAAAGCAGCAGCCATACTTAGAGCCAATTTCTTATTGACGAGAAAACTGGAAGAGCAGCATTTGAAACTTTTATCACCTCAACTTGCATCATCTCCTTTTCAGCCACAAAATTTGTTTTTTCCTACTGGTTTGGGACCGTCAGCCGCCTCACATTCCGTATGTGTATTAAGATCAGCACATGTCTTTCCATTCTTATTTTTCCCATCATTCCCTCCTTCTTAGTTTGCTTCTTTTGCTGCTTTTTTGTTTGTCTTCCCCACTCAACGTGCACTTTTTGCAGTCATCGGTTTTCGGTTTGAAAACGGACCGCTAGCAGTTGAGCGGCCTCAGCTGTTGGGTTACAGCGACAGATTGTGTAGCCGCTCTTTGATTTCTGATTTTGATAATTGGCCATCCCCCAAATGTTAGTATTTTTTCCTTATTTCCCCTTTAAAAGCAAATCGTTTCGCGCGGGGAAACTGCCACGCGCCAGCGTATAACGAAAGATTTAGGCTGCTCGCAGCCCAAAACTCAGAATTTAAGTGCATAAAAGCTCAAAAAGTTAAATCGCAACAATTTGCTAGTGATGTGGATGCGACTACTTTAAACAAGGATGTTTGCTGCGTGAATAAGGGTTAAGGTTGTCATAAAAAAAAGCCACTGCATCATTAAAATTAAAAAAAACTAAAGTCACAACGCTTCACTGCTAGTAAAAAAACTTATTAGTAAGAGGAGAAATAACTCTAACCCTAACCTTCCTAACCTCCCTAACCCTCCATACCTCTCCCTACCTACCGCCTACCCTCTTTTTTGGTTTGTTAGACAAAAAACAACAAGAAAATAAAAGAAATTTTTTAACTATCAAAAACAAAATTTTACACGCACAGACGGCCAAAAAAAATATTCCCGGGAAAATTACGTGTTAAAATATATAAAAATCTCAGAAAGAAAAAAAGAGGGGGAAAAAATTAGTTTTAAAAAAAAGCAAGGCCACATATGCGGCAGAAACCATCATGGCGAATTGTTTGTTTACTAGAATAGAGGAATCTTTGCATTTATCTTCAATCCATCCACAATGAGCTTTTTCGCCAGGGTTTCTGTCCCTCATTCTCCTTTTCACAGTTTGCTTTATCTTTATGTTTTGTACACCTCTCTGAAGCAGTATTTGTTTCTTTTTTTGAGCTTGTGCTACAGGAACGCCGGTTGCTGTCGCTTTTTTTGGCATCAAATTTACATTTTTTGGTTTATTCGCTTTCTGTTGTGTTATAACTGCATATAGGATTTGCGTTACACGCAGCAACTTCCGTTAGTTTGTTGCAAGTTTCTTCTGCTTTTTTACGCCTAAGAACCCTCTGAAAGTTCCTTGTGGTAATCTGGAGCTTTTTTGTTTGCTTTTTTGTTTAAAATTTGTAGTTTCTTTTCTTCCTTGCGAGCTAGTTGCTGATAGTCTAGCTGCATGGCTAGCTGTAGGTCTATTTGGCCACGTGTCGGAGCTAGTGCTTTGTCCCCTTTAAGAGCTTTTACGAAGCCACTGTCGCTGCCGTCGGCTGGTATTTTGAAAAGCTCGGTTGCTATTTTCTTTATGTCGTTTTCTTCTTTGGCGGGCTTGTATTGGTAGAAAGAGTTTATTGTGACTTTGAGCTTTCTACCTACTGCATCCGGTTTCAATAGCTTCTCTTGTCCGTCGGCGTCGAGCGTTTGCGCTGTATCGGTCGCAGACAAGTAATTATGTGTTGCTGTGTAAGACGATGCTATCGGCTTGAGTATATCCGTCTCCGTTGCTGCTTTTTCGATGTTGTTGGTTGCAAAGCCCCCGGTGTTTGCTATTTCTATTAAACCTTCCAGTAGCAGCATGTTGCCGGTATCCTTTTTGTAAGCCGTTAGGACAGCTGCGGTTAAAGCACAGCTGTTTGCTGTTGCTCCCGTCAGGGCGGTCGAAGCTGAGAACACTTGAATTGCCGCCTCTTGTAAGTTTGTGGCGTCGGGGATTTCGGCTGTTAAGTCAGTGGCTTTGCAGCCATTGCTAGCCGCTTCGTTTGACTCCGTGTTTGGCTGTGTGCGTGCTGAAATACAGAAGCCGCTAGATGGGTTTGTGCGCTGCGCATTCTTGAACAAGAGCATTAGTTCGTCTATTCTGCCACTTGCGTAAGAGACTTGGCCTGCAGCCTTTACGGCTGCTGTCGTTTTTGAAGTGGGTTCAGTTAGGTGTCGGTCGCCTTCGCCTTGCAGGTAGGCTGCCAGTATCAGAGGTTGCGTTGCCCATCCCGGTGATTTCACTGCATATGCAGTTAGCCTTGCTGTAGCGGCGTTGATTGCTTTCAGATAGCTAGCTGTGTTTGACAGCTTAGCCGCGTTCCGAGCTGCGGCTTTTTTTGCTTTAGCAGAGAAATCGCAAGTTTTCTGTGCGGCGGCACTGCTTAGTGCATCACCTGCACTGGCTGCGCCCTCGTGTGCGTTAATGTACACTAGGCAAAATAGTGTAAGGCCTGTTCTAATCATGTTACTCCCTTTGGAGGTAGTGAGTCAAATTAGATTTAAAGTCTGGGTTGAATATCGTTGGGTTTAGCTGGCCATATTCGTTTCACAGAAGTTACACTACTTTTCCCTTTCTCTTAATGTATGGTACACTTAAATGCTGTTATTTCCGGTTTTTTAAGACCTAGTTTTGAATGGAAGGCTTATACATAGGCCTTGCTGGCCTTCTTCTATTTATACAGAGCCACGAGCTATTGCAACATCTATTTCAGTAGCCTTCCAATATTACCTCTAAAGCCGAAATCCTCAACAGAAAATTGTGATCACCTCTTTTTGTGCTTTATCTCTTAAATTGTGCTTTGAAAATTTTAAACTAAGCCTTTCTGTTAATTGTCTCAACGACAGCTTTGTTCGATTGGAAAGGTTTGTACGCAGCCGCAAGCCAGTCGGCCGCCTTCAGGTGGCCTTTCACCTACACGCAGCTTAGTAAAAGAATATGTAATTTTAATACTAATTCCATTATATTTCTATATCTATTGCGTATATTCTGCCAACGGCAAGTCCAAACTTTTTGTCCAAGTACGAAAACCTCACACATCACTATGGCTCAAAATCCAAATATTATGTTATGTTATGGCGTTTATTTTATGTCAGTCCTGCTTTGCACACCTGTTAAATTACCAGCTAACGATGCTTTTTTTTCCGCATTCAGTTGTTCTTCTGCCTCTTCTTTTATTCATTTTCCGTCTAATAGGTGACATTGAGTCTAAAATACGGAACTTGTTTCCAAAAAGTTACGCTTTCATTTCTTCTCTTTTTTAAATATGATACATTGGTTTCGCATCAGCGACACCTCTTGTATCAATTATTCACACCTTAAAACTCTTAGTATCTTTTTAGTATACACATACAAAATAAGAGAGATATTTACATTTATTTTTGTCCTTTACAAAAAGTCCTTCCCTTGGTTCATATAGGTGGTTTCCATTTCTATCTGCGGTTCGCCTTACTCGAGTATTGACTAGAACCGCCCTTTTTACTAATTCGCCGTGTATTGTTGTCTTTACGTCTGCTGCAGCCGGGAAAACAAGTCTTGGCATTGTGGCTGCCTATATTTTTCGTTCGATAGTTTCTTCTTTGTCTTTCTCTTTGACGTCACGCATAATCTTTTACTCTAAATTTTCTTTTATAATAATATTTCTCATTGTTCGTGTTCCTTCCTTTTCATTCATTTTAACACTCTCTATTTTTAAATCAAACCTACCAATTGTGTTAAATTCCTTAATTGAGGACTTTAAGTTGTCCTTTATAACCACCATTATTATTATATTCGTATATACACACACTCAAAATACTCTCCTATCATTATTACTATTTCTATTACAATTTTAACTTCAACTAATAACTATACAGTAAACAAAATTAACAAATCTACAATAGAACTTTTTTATACCATATCACCCTTCTGCTTTACACCCATAGGACACTTTCATATACACTCTTTCAAATTTTATATTTAAACATTTTCGTTAAAAAGTGTTAAAATATATCAAATTTTAGCAATTTTAGGAAAATCTCTCACAAAGAAAATATTAATTATTTTTATAAGTTTCATAAAATCAAGCAAAAATTCTTAGAATGCTTAAAATACTATCAAGCCCATAAATACAGCGGCCATACTCAGAGCCAATTTCTTATTCACAAGAAAAGTGAAATTCTTGCAAGTTTCATCTTTCCATTAACAGCTTATGTCAGCATCGCATTTAGTTTTATCATTTCTAAGTTTTTCCCATTCAGTTTTAGTTTCTGCTTCATTTTCTGCTGTTTTCTTTGTTTTGGTTTCTTTTTCTGTTTTAATTTTCTATATTTAACCTCTTCTGCGTTTGCATTATAGTCGCAGTTAGCCTTCGTGCATTTGTCTTTGCTGGCGTGGTGAGCTTCGCATGTTTTGCTGTATCGTTCCGGTCCTATTGCTGAGTCGGCCGCTTGCCGACTATCTTTTACTTTCCTTCTGTGCATGATGCTGTTTACAGACGCTCTGATTGCTGACAGCTCGGTTTCTAGCTGGGCTTTTATTATCTTGGCCTGTCGCGTCGCTTCTTCGCTTTGCCTTATAGTTTTAATCGCATTATTTACCTTCTTTACCCATGGTAGAGTGTCGAACACCGTCGTGCTCTTCGCGCTGTCACCAGTGAACTTTACACATTGTCCGTTGGCTTGGCCCCCGTCGCATCTGTTTTGACAACATGCCCCTAGGTACGTCGCACCTGGTTCGCTTTTGACTGTTGCGTGGATCCGAGCCATTGCCGCTGCTAGCACACCAGCCGGAATTGGCTGTGGCAGCTTTGTGCGTGCAGTGCCTTTTCAGAAGTTTCCACTGAGTATCTGCACCGGCCTTGCCGCTGGTTCAGTCTGTTAGTGCGGTCTGCGGGTTTACGCAGGCCCTAGTTAGGCTGGTGGAACCGCTGCATACGCATATTGCGGTTGCAACTACGGTGTTGGTTTGTAGCGCTTCTGGGGTGTTTGTGGACGCTGTCTCCGGGTCCCCTGCCGCTGCAACTAAGAATGCTTTGTCGGCTTCTATGATTCCCCCGCATGCGACTGCAGTACCGAAAGCTGCCGTTCGTATGTTAGTGGTTAGTGCTTTTGTGTTGGCACTCTGCTCCTTGTCATACAGCGCAGTTAGTTCTTTTTGTAGTACCACCGCCCTTGTTGCTCCGCCCTGAATCGTGTGCCACAGTTCTTCCTTCTGCTCTTCTGTTAATGTGTCAGCGGCAGCTTCTTTCATTGTTAAGAGCGTAGTTTTCTCAACCTCCGTGTCTTTCGCTGCATTCAGCCAAAGTGGCCACCTTTCCGCCCATCCGGATATTTTGTTTAGGTCAGCCGGTATTGTTTCTTCCCATGAATCCGGTGGCGTCTTTTTTTTTGAATATTCCCCGCCATTCTGCGTCATATAGTGTCATGTTTATCTGCTGTACTTTTTTGGTTACTGGGTTCTCTTTTGTTGCTTCTGATCCTAGCTTTATCGCTGAATCCGCCACGCTTACTATTGTGCATAGGTCTTTGAACAGGGCTGCATTCTCTCCCGCTGCAACGTTTGCTTCGTTTCTAGGTAAGGCTAGCAGTAAAGTTATCACCAGTAGTGCTATGATATGCATCTTCCAAAAATGTTGATATAATCTTGTTGGGTTTTTGTGCTTTTCCTTGATGGCTTTGGTGGTAAGAGGAGTTACGTTGCTTAGTGGTTTGTTTTTGATTTTATTGTCTTATGGTTTGCAGTGGCACCTGCCTGTCATCATGGCCAGCCATATTCTCGACCTGGCTCCGATGAGGTGGTAAATTTTTGATCACTTGTGCTTGTTTCGGGAATATCAAAACCGCGCTCATGATTTGGTCCTTAAGGTCCCAGTTAGGTTTGTGAAGTGGCGGTTGTTACCACGCTTTTCGCCGTTTCTTACCTTTGGATTTAAAATTAGAGTTCATACCCTTTTACAGTACTCTATCCCACCTTCATTCCCTCAATTACAAAATAACCCAACTTCTCCCGACTATTTATCCGCCAAAGTTAAAAAACATACTCTCTGTGAATCAACATGTCCGTAAGAACATAACTTTTAACATTAGGACATACCACCAAATTTTAAAACAGCAGCCAATACCATCATCACAGCTTTTGCATCTACCCATATCTGTGTGAAATGCGCGTCACAGAAAACTCCTTGTAATCCTTGGGCACTATTTTAATTTGAAAGCTGTGTTGTCGCAGTCTGTAACTTTATTTCGCTTGTTTGTCCCATCATTTATCTTTCCTATCGCTGGTCTCTTTGTATTAGGAGCGACTCGATTTGACTCTTACATTGAACACTGTCTTTTCCTTTTCGTCTCATCCATCATTTTTTTGTGTATGAAGACCATCGTCATATTGTAGTTTGAATCTGAGCATATTTCGTCTTCCTTAATTTCTCCGTCATTGTCTCGAACAGTTAATTATTCCAATTGATCACTTTCCATTATTTTAACTGCCTCTATTTTTATGATTATTTCGACCCACAGCAATTTCTTATCATTATTATCATGATCATAACTAACATCCATTAAATAAAAAAATTGAGATTCACTCATTTTTAACACTCCTTAACCCCAAAATGTTACATCCATAGACCACTTTCACATAAATTTTTTAATTATTAAATTTCTTCAAATTTATACTAATTGGAAAAAGTCTGACAGAAAGCGTTAAAATATATCAAATGTTATACAATTTACTAACTTATCTCAAAATTGAGGGAAAACCTTTTAAATCCTTAAAGTGTTATACTAGAAGCAAAAATGCAAGCAAAAGAGGGGCCTTAATGACAGCATAATTGTTTCCTGTTGTATTTGTAGCTTTCCCATCTTTTCCTGCAGCTTCTTTTCTTTCTTTTTCAGCTCCTTTTTCACCGTCTTCACTCAATACGCATTTTGGTCCCTATTTTATGTTTTCATCATATTTTCAGTTTTTGTCTGCATTGCACGTTTTGGGGTCTACTTTTTCGTTGCAAATTTGTTCTGAGATTTTGTTTTCTTTTTTTTCGCTGCCTCTTTCTGCGCCAGTGTTTCTCTCAGTTTGGCGATCGTGTCGGAAAGATGCATTTCGTAATAGCTGAGAATGGTGATTTGACAGGTTTTCATCTGCAATTTGGGACAGCTTCTACTTCTTCGGGTTACCGCCGATTCCCTCTGTGATCGTTTCTTCGTCGACTAGTTTGAGGGTTCCGGTAATCTTGGCCTCATCGTTACCGCCGAGTAATTGCACCAGCTCCGCTTTACCGTCTTTGATTTGTCGCTGCTCTTTTGTTAGCAGAATTTTCTTGGCTGCTTGCAGTATATCCGCTCTTTACGTTGGTTTGCCAGTTGTGTTTTTAAAGTTTTCGGACGGTTTGGTTTCTATTCCTTTCCTTGCATTGAACAAATTGACGAATGCTGCCGGCTTGCCGACGCCGCCGTTGCTGAGTTTTGTTAGGTCTTCCAGAGTTGCTGTTGTGTCTGACGTGGCTACCGTAACGTAACCTGCTGTGATCTTGAGGGTGTTATCTAGTACCGTCGTTCCATACTTGTTGGCGCCGCCCTCTAGAATGTTACATGCGACTGTGTTGGCGGCTTGTTGTCGGCGTCTTCCGTCCTCGAAAGCAGGTTGTCAAAACCTTGGTCTCTTAGCACCGAGGTTGTCAGGTACGTTGCGCTAGTCTCGGAGATCTTGCGATTACACAGCGTACCACTAATGTCAGATGCTATTTCTGTTGCTATTGTTGTTGTTGTTGTTACAAAAAAACCTGTTGTTGTATTACATTTGGCGGCAGTCATCACGTTAAGGAACTCGTTAAGGTTGCCTTTCAGATACGTTGCATGCGCAACGGCTTTTATGGCCTGTGGAATCGCCGTTTGTCTCAGGTGACTGATTGCTTTGTTTTTTTGACTTATATAGGCTGTCAGAAAACTGAATTTTCTGACTGTTTCGGTGCCACTGTTTTGGGCTAGGTAAATTGCCGTTTGAAACTCTGCTACTTTACTGTTTTTTATTGCTTTCAACTGGTCGGTGCTGCTTTTCATTGCTGCGCCTGCATATGTGTTTAGTTCTTCGCTGAGTTCGCGGACGGGCTGCCAAATCACTTTTAATAGCCCCATTCCAGCTGTAGCGGCAGCATAGCGACAAATTAAGCAAGTTTAAACCAGTGAAAATAACAATGTTCGCAAGTAAAGACCGTAACGGTTTTTCATTGGTCTTTTAGCCAAGATATTTCTAATCTTTTTTCGGTAGTTCCTATGGGTTAAAAAAATAAAAATAAAAAGTTTTCTTGGGCCTGTAAAACCGCCTTTGGGTGTGAGTCATTAAATGGTAGGAAAAAACCACAGATTTTTAGCTACCTGATACTGCAACCTTCCAACCGCACCGCTATCTAATACCCAAGTAAAAAATGAAAGAAATTAAAATGGATAAATATGTAACAAATACAAAACTACAGTTTTCTATTTTTACAATTCCATTAAAGAATTAAAAACTTTTTCATTTAAAAAATTTTAAATCAAATCAATGATGTCATGTCATTTCCAAAAATAAAAAAGACAAAAATAGCGAGCATTTCTTCAACCAAAATTATAAACATTAAAAAATTTAATAAAAATGATGAAAAGTAGCGCACTAAGAAAATAGGCAAATTATCACTCTAAATTGCTGTGTTTTTCATATGCTCAACTTGTTCAAAGTTCAGCTTCACCACATAAACCAATGGAAAGTATTTAAAAAGTTAACCTCAACTGTAGTTTTCGACACGTTTACAGTTTCAGTTAGAAGCAGGGTCTTTCTATATATATCTGTTTATGAAACACTGAAAATTTATGATATTCAGTGGCTTATATCATCTGCTAGTTCACATGCTTCACTTTGTGTCGGAATAAATGGTCTGTTTTTTATTCTGTCGGACATAATTGACATTTTGTTTGTACTTGTGCGTGTCTGAATTCGCTTTGGGCTGATGCCGTTTATACCTTGATTATTTGGGACCGAAAATTGCCTTCCTTTACGTTTTTCGTTTGTTACCATACGACGATAACTCTCTATCGGAGACAACTTTGATGTGAATCAGTTACTCGCTTCTTGACAGAAGTAAATTTCTCATCTGGATTCAAAAGAAGAATTGGAGAAGTATCGCACTGATTCTCTCTCTTCATAAACATCGTCTACTGTTTCATAAGTTCGCTATTTTAAGTGTGTTTCTCATTTATTCTTTTTTCACCGTTCACGTTAATTCATTTGAAGTCATAGTTGTAATATTCTAATCACGATAGTACTATATTGGTTTCCACAAATGTTGCGGTTTATTACTATATCTAATGGGAATATGACTTCAAAATTATTACACACATAAACAATCTGTTTTACTTTATTCGGTTCATCTTCTTCACAGCTGGATATTATGATTTGCCATCAGATTAAAAAACACAGTCTTTACAGTCATCTCTGCAAAAAATATATTAATTTTTTAATGAAATATGCATCGTCATCTGTTCTTCACCATCTACCATTTCTTCCGTGGTATACTCTTGCAGTTTCACCTTTTTGAAGTCTGAAATATCTTTCTTCTATCCTTTTTTATATCTTCGTTTTTGTAGATAACGTAGCAATCTACTCTCTCTGCACTTCCTTCTGTTTCTGCCTTATTGTTATTTCCATCACATTCTGTAAATAATTATTCACATATTAATATTTGTTTTTGAAGAAATACGTATAGAAACTTTTTTAAATATTTGTTCTTCTCTATTTCCTTTAATAATGTTAATTGTTCTTTCTCCAATTCACCGTTACTTTATTAATCCTCTATTACCTTCGCTATTTTTTAATGTTTTTATTTTGACTCACTATTTAGTCATCACCACTACTCTCATTATAATATTAGTATATGCACGCTCACACTGCTCTCTCCTATCATTATCATTATCATTATTTTATTACCATTATGATCCTGATTAATACCAATAAAATAAACAAAGAAAACAAATATAAAATTAGAATAGCACTCATTTTCAATACCATTTCACACTATTAAATTGGACCCGTAGGCCACGTACATGACGGAATTTCAGATTTTCAATTCTTCAAATTACCAAAAAATTACCAAAAAATTAACAAAATTAACAAAAGTGTTAAAATATATCAAATATTAACAAATTTTCTCAAAAATAGCAAATTTCATAAGTTTTAGAAAATTTAGCAAAACTGCAAGCAAAAGAGGGGCCTTTATTACAGCAGAAATAACAGCTGCTCCCTCCTTAACTTTGCACTCATTCTTCTCCTTATTCCAATCACACTTTGTTTTGTCACAATCTTTTCCTTCAGTGGCTTTGCAAACCTCCTCTTTTTTATCCCCGTCTTTCTTTTCTCCTGATTTTTCTGCTGATGCATCTGCTTTTTTGCCATTGTCCTCCTCTTGAATAGATTTTGTTAGCCGAATAATGGAATAAGCCACTGCTGCTTGTAGCTGTGCCAGGTTGTCTGTGGACCCTACCTTTTGGTCGCCTGTTGTCAGCAATGCGGCCTTTGGGATCCCTAGTGTAGCTAAGGTGCCCGACACTTTGTTGTCGAATGTGCCTTGTTCGTTGCCATAATGTTTTTCGACCAGTTGTGTTAAGTCCTGTTCTTTGCTTAGAAGGTCGCTTGGGCTTATATCGGGTAAGTAAATCGCTGCTGCTATTTGCTTGAACGTTGCTTCCTTCGTCATCCCAATTGATGTTAACGTGGCTGCTTTGAAGTTTAGTGTCTCCAGTGTTGCTTCGATTTTGGAAAGGCCTGCAAGTTTTTGTTGTACATACTTTGTGGTTGGCACCACGGTTATATCCTTTCCCCCTGTTGCTGCGAAATCTGGCTTGTCGAAGTTTGCCGATTAGTAAGTTATTTTCTTTTCCTTTAGCAGTTTGCCGCCGTTGACCCTCAGGCGCGCCGTATTCGAGCTGTCATGGCTGCTACAGTCTGCGCCTGGGTCCCCAGCCCCGCTGCATACCCGTGGGGCCTTCGCTCGCTGTTGTTGTTTTTGTTATTGTCGTTAGCTGGAATACGTCAATGGTTGTTTTTGTTGTGTGTTGTCTTGCGTCCGTGGCTGCCGTCCTTGGCGTTGCTGTCAGTTTTTCTTGGCACTTGGGTTTGTCTTTGCTTAGCGCTTTAGCTATTAGATGAACGCCGTTGGCAGTTAGGAAGCTCTGTGCTGTGTTTTGTGTGTGTGCGTCGAGTTCCAGGTCAGTTAGCTCGTAGACAGTCTCTTCTGCGCCTTTGAGCTCCGCTAAGTTTTTTACGAGAGCGGAGATGGTTGATTTTGCGCCCCTGACGGCTGTTTTCGCTGTTTCAATTTTTTAGGCTATTGTCGGCAGTAGTGATGTCCACAGGGGGTTTCCCGCCTGTGCGCTTAGCAGCGGAGCTGCCGTTGCCTTTGCCAGAGTTTTTTCGCCCTCTTCAATCTGCTTGTCTTGGTGATTTACTATGCCGTCAATGTGCGATATCATCCACTGTATGTGGTCCGCTGAGTCGCAAGCGTCCGCTATAGTTTTGGTTAACTCATGTAATTGGGCGTCACACGTTAATGCTGCGGTGCCAACTGCTACCAGCGCTACAGCGCAGATTCGACGGTGCATCGTTGCTGTGTGAGTTCGTCCTTGCTTTGCCGTTTGTGCCCGCTGAACTTTCTGACTAGAGTTGCTGCACTTCAGTTGTTTTTTAATACAGACCTTCTTTGTGCAGCTCTGTCTTACTGGTTTTCACGGCGGTGGCGACAGCGAAGCCTTTATTCGGTTGGTACGAAGTTTCGCTTGACACGTTGTTCCCTGCCTGCGGCTGTTAATTTCTGCTTCTTTCTTTTTGTAGATGTCGTTATTGCTGCCTCTTCGTGTACTCTTTTGCTTCATATAACCAGTTTCGATAATGAAGATAAGACAAAACGGCGTTTTGTTTCTGAAGGATACTTGTTTATAGCTTGAACTTTGTGTCGGAGCCTGGTCTTCTTTAGAAAACGCTCACTGTGCCAGTGGCTATACATTGTGCAGGCGGGCGAAACACATTTGGGCTTGACTTACTCCTTTCACATTTCCTTTTCTCTCTGACTTTTATGCTGAGTTATATGTTAAGTAGTTAAACATGTTGATATTACCATTTACAACCCCCTATTTTTATGGTTTGATCCTTTCTCCTTGGTGAAATTACTTATTTTAAATACATGTTGGATGTCGAATAGCTGCTGTCTTCTGTTTTCTTTATCTCCTCAAAACGTGTCTCAGTAGAAAGTTCCGTTACTAAAGGAGGTAAAAATTTTTGCGGTTGTTTGCAGCACTGTTCATCAGTGTCGCCTCGTGCCGAGTTTCTGCTCTGTTGCCGCCACTATTGCCACTCCCACATCGGCGTCTAACATTAGCTTTTTCCTCTATAATCTTTTCTGTTGATGATACAGTGCATTTCTTTTTTTAAAACACCGGTCTGCCTTCAAATGAACCTAATCTTTTTTAGGTCCATTACTTTTCATGTTTTTTTGCTTTTTTATACACATAAATACAGAAAGAATTTATGAAAACAAGTGTAAATTCGAAATGGGTGCTCTTTAATGGTTTTTGACTATTAGATTTGTGATTGTTTATCGCTTATATAATGCATATTTCCACATGTTGAAGATCTGTATAAGTTTAGTGCTGGATCTATTTTTACTTTAAGAAATATTGGGGACATTTATAAGCTTCCCAGTCCGAGTAACTGCGTTACATAATGCATTCTTTACATACGTCTTTAGTGAATTTTGAGTCGGTGGTTTCAGAGCTCTAATACTTGAATTGCTTCTTCGTTTTATTTGCAGAGGCTCCATGTGCCCTGTACACTGGAACCCACCTATACTTGATATGCCTGTATCATCTCCTTGTATATGATGACGATGATGCCGATTTTCATTTTTGTGTATGAAACTGGGCATAGGCCACATTTCTTTGCCTTAATCTTAGCCGCTGCACCACTTACTGACCACATAGCACCCTTGTCATCGCTTTAAGCACTTTTATTTCACCTTTCCTTTCTGTTTTCAATATCATTGCCTTCATTATAATATTCGTATATACACACACTCACAACACTCTATTATCATTATTATTATTATCATTATCATTATTATTATTATAATTATACGAATATACACACACTAAAACAAATTTGTAAAAAAATTTATAATAGCATTCATTTTTCATATCCTATCACTCTGATACTTTATACCTATATGCTAGCGTTTCAATAATTTTTACATTATCGTTGAAAATACTTAAATAAATCAAATTTAGAAATTTTAATAAAGTTCTCGCAAAAATTGAAAGTTTTATAAATTTCATAAATTGAGCAAACATCTTTTATAAAATTAATTATAGGATCAAAAATGCAAGCAGTAAGGGTGCTTTTATTACAGCTGAAATAACAGCCGCGCCCTTTTTAACTTTACGTTCATTCTCTTCCTTGTTCCAAGTGCATTTTGTCGTGTCACAATTAGTCTCCAATTTACCTTTGCACTCCTCGTCTTTTTTATCCCCGTCTTTATTTTCTCCCGCGTCTTTTCCTAATTCTTTTTGGCTTGTCGTGTCAACACTCTTGTCTGATGTGAGTGCTGATCCGGCCCGAATTGTTCGAAGTCTGGATAATGCATCGTGCTCTTCGGTGTCGTCGATGATAGTGTCGATTGTAACGGGCTGTACCTTGCCGCCCCTGTAGACTAGCATTTTTGTATCCGCGAGTAGTTTTTTGAACTTTGCTTCAAATTTGGTTGTGGAATCAGTATAAGCGTCTTTGAGGAATGTTGTCAGGTTCTCCTCATCTGCTGGCTTCATTTCCGTTTTGTCTTTGTATTGCCGGAGGCACCCTTGCGCCACTTGTTTGACTATGGGAATTTCTGATAGAGCTGCCCCTGTGAGGTCTAAAGTTGTTGGCATTTTTATTTCGGTTGTTAGTGCTTTGCAGATTTTGTAAAGGCTTGTTTTCTGGTCATCATCTTTGCCCCCGTTTGTGGCCAGTGGCTCACAGCCTTGATCAGGTTTGTTATCTTTGTATATCTTGATTTTTTTAGGCGTGCCCGCCGTTGCGTCGGGTGCTTCTGCCGGCTTGGCCGTTGGGCCGTTGGCGACATTGGTTATATCGTCGATCGCGCAGCTGGTCTTTGCGCCGGTCCAGCTCGTCCAGCTGGTGCTGCCGGTACACCCGCTATTGTATGTGACTGTTATGATTGATGGGTTTATATTGTCCAGTAGTTTGGTTGTGTCGACCGTGATAAATTTCTCTACAAGCTTCGGCTTGATTTCTTTGCTTTCTGTTTGCCACTTGTTTTGGGTCTTTTTGACTTCGCATAGATTTGTCGATTTTATCTTAGGTTTTAACTTGTGTTCCGTTGTCGTGCCACTCGCTTTTTTGTGGGCGCTGTTGCCGATTTCGAATTCTGTGTTTGCAAGTTTCACGGCCGCTTCCGCTGTTTTGGTGAATTGAGCTAGGTGTCTTAGGCCTTCCGCTTTGTTTTTTATTGCAGTATTTATCGTTTCGGCTGCTGCTTTGGTGTGTTGTGCCGCCGCCGCCGCTGCGGCCGCTAACAAACAGCCGTCATCGGTACCGGCGCCTATAGCTGCCGCCAAAGTTAGTCGGCGCCGTTGCTTATCCAGGTCAATTACATCTGTTTTCGCGGCCTCTACTTCTGTCGCCAGCTGTTCTTCTAGTGCTGCTAAGTAAAGGGCTGCATGGCAGACTGTGGTCAGATCCGCTTCCTTCGCGTCGTCTGCGCCAACAAAGACTGCTTTTATTACTAAAATAGCTGCTATAGACAGTCGGTTCATTCTCTTGGTTAAACTTTTTTTCTGCAGCAAATCTGGCGGAGGGGTAGAAGTGGTGTTTTCTGCCGCTACAGTAGAACACTTTGTCAGCCACTCGCGTTTTTGTTCTGTTTTCTGTTTTGTATGCGGCTCGTTTTATTTACAATGTAAGTTTCTTTTCCCCTAAGCCGATTCGGCACTGTCGATGCCAATTTTCGATCGAAAAACAATCACCTTATTGTTGAATATAAAATTATTTTAGTATTTAGCAGAGACGTTGTTAATTTACATTCCTGGCGTTCCGTTGTGACCTTTGTGTTTTTGCTTTGTTTTCTTGTTACCCTCTTTACTCTGTGAACGGGTTTCCTTGTCATTGACACGTTGCCATCGTTTCTCTTCTTTAAAATTATAGTCGATTTCTACAGCTTCTTTTTCGTTTCTGAGTGAATACAAGTTTCTTTTCAATTTGTTCAGCTACTTTTAACAATTTTGTTGTAAATACGTAGCATTTGCTTTCTGTGTCGTATCGGAATGTTCATTATTTAGCCAAATATCTTTTTATAGCTGCAGTTAGTCACATTGTTTCAGTTGTTTTGTTTTTGAGTTTTATGTTTTGCCATCATTTTTGTTTGACTGATTCGTCCCTTTTGACTCTACTTTGACTAGTTTCGGTGGTAGATTCTGCTTAGACTTCGTACACTCAACAATAACTACCTTAAACAAGTCAATCCATGCCCCCTGTCAATCTATAAAATACCTATCTTTTTTTCAGCAATTCCCACCTCCATTTATACAAACAATTATAAAAAAATTTTACATACAAAGCATCTAGCATCTAAGTGTTGCAAGTTAGTTCATCCTATCATGATTCGTATATTCCACTTTTACTAGAAATAACCGTGTAACATTGCTGTTTCTCCTAGATGCAATTGATCTTAAGTTTCTTTTTGTGATCATATGTTGTGATGTGTTTAATAGCTGAATAAGAATCTGTAATTTAAAAACATTTAAAGTGCTTTTTGTCGATTTTCATTTGTTAGCACGTACTGTTAGTTATGGGTCTGCAACACATCCTTCAAAGCTCTTAGTGTCTGTCCAGTATACTAATACTGAATTGGTTGTGTATTTTCTTTAATTCCCTCCACTTCAGAAAGTTCCTTGTAACTTGATGCATGGACTATTTGGAGCGGCATCATGTACTAAATCTTCTTTTCTGTCCACGGTAATCCACTAACAGTCCAAGCTTTAAAGTTCTCCTATCGATAATATTATATTAATTTACACACATTTTAGTGCATATTACAACATATGATAAGAATTATCCTGCGTTACATCACACGTATCCAGTTTTTTCTTTCTGCTACGTCCTTTTTCTTTTCATTCTTCACAAATGGAAATTAGGAGGTACCATCAGATCGAAACCGAGCTCGACCATTTCAGCGCTATAATACCTATCGATTTCAAGTAAATACAGGGCATGATTTCCTCTTGCACGATGATATGTATCATTACATTTTGTTTCAAACTGCAACAATTCCATCTCCATCACATACACTCTTTAGATTTTTGTGCTTTCTTTAATAATATTCCTCGTATCTTCTCTCTTCCAGTCACTTGCTCACTGCTATTTCACCATTGCCATCGTTTTAACTGCTTCTGTTTTAGCTTTTTGTTTAGCATTCACAACTCTTTTTACAATAATATTATTATTTATATACTCACAACACTCTCCTATCTTTATTATGACAGTCATTATCATTGCTATAAGTATATTTTCAATATCCATAAGGTAATTAAATAAAAAATTTTATAACAGCAGTTGCTTTTCATATTCTAAACCCTGATACTACACCCATAGGCTACTTTAATACATATTTTTTAAAAAATGTATTTTTTAAGTGTTTACTAACTTGCACATTTTCATTAAAAAATATCAAAAAATATCAAATTATGGCAATTTTATAAAGTTCAGAAAATTCTCTCAAATTCATAAATACCACAATTTGAGCAAGAATTCTTTTAAAATGCCACAAATAAAGCAGAAAATACATGACTGATAGAATTATAAAATTTATGAAAAACGATTTTTAATCTGTCTTATCTGTTTCAGTTTTTGGATAGCATTTCGGATCTTTTTTATCATCAAATTCACGACCAATTTCCTTTTTACAATCTTTTCTTGTTGTATGCTTTTTGCATTCGTCTGCTGTTTTTTTCGGTTCTTCTGCTTTTTCAGTTTTGGTGGGACATGAGGGTTTTCCTTGGCTGTTCTTCTGTCCATCCTGGTAAGCGACGATGTTTTTGATAGTGTAATAGATTTGTGCATCCGCGAGTGCTTTCGGGTCCTTTATTTCTGCAAGTTTCTTTTCCCCATTTCCACCTACCGCATCCTTTGGGGGTTTTAGGTCCTTGAGGTCTTTTTCTATTGTCGATTTCACATTTTCTGCCTTGTCTCCAAACATTGCCTTAATTAAGGCGTCAACTTTGGGTTTTGTAGCTGGGTTGGCATATGTCGCTGAGTCTCCGTCAACGGCTCTAGCGATCGCTTCTTATATGTCGCTGCTCTTTGTTATGGTTGCTGCGTCTGTTTCTACGCTAATCGCGCTTATGGCTGCGACTGCTTTCTCCAGTTCTAGTAGGAGCTTCAGCTCTGCCGTTATCGTGGGTCCGTTAGGAACTGTGTTCGTTGTTGTGTCCGCGTTGTATTCACTGTCTAGTTTGGGTTCTTTTTTTGTTGATTTTTTGATCGATGTTGCGAACACCATGCCGCCTTTGATTCCAAATGATGCCTGGCTCCCGGCGCAGGAAATACCGCTTATCTGCGTGTTTGGTGTTCCGTGGCTGCATACTGTGAGGGCTCCGCCGTAGCCCCCGGGTTCTGCCGCTGTTAATACTACAAGAGAAATTGCGTCCGGGGCGTTCATATCCGCGCCGTCTTTTTCTTTGTCTTTTTTCCTGCTGTTGTCGTCGGCTATGCATGCTGGTTTGGTCGCTATTGTTAGCGTGGGTGTTATCTTCAAGTGTGTTCCTTCGGCGGTTACTGAAGCCGCTGCTACTGTCTGTACATCGGCGATCTTTAGTGAATGCAGCTCTGCAATTACTTCTTGATCACCTGCTAGGCGGCCAATTGCGGAAACGCCTGCGTTTATCGCCTCGTTTTCGGCTAAAATTGTGGCCATGGCGCGAATGGCTCCCTCGTCGATTCGTGCCACTATTATACGGCCTGCAGCTTGATTTTCGGGGCTAGTGCTGGCGACCGCAACCTTTATCTTCGTGGCTGTTGTTGCTGCTTGAATTGCTTTGTTTAGCGCGCTACGCACTGCGTTACCTGCTTTGATTTCAAGGCCACGAAGGTAGTCGCTGGCGCCGCATGCTGTAGTGATTTGGGCTTTCTTGTTGTGGATCGTGCCTGCGGCGCCCAGCTGCAAAGTTAGTGTTGTCAGCACCAGTGCGAGTTTGGACATTTTTTTCTTTTGTGGTCTTTCTTGTAAGGGGGTAACTCTATGCGGTAGGTTTGGCTTCACAATTGTTGACATTTTTATGTGATGTTAGACATTCGTCTCAATTCCGCTTTGTGCTATGTTTTCACTGCTGGTGGTCCGACAGATTCACCTTTTTTTATTTGAAAAGGAAGTTTATGACACGCGCCTCTAGTGGTTATCCTAACGTTTGTCTCGTTTTTCAGTCGTCGGCGTTGGCTACTGTGCAGTCTGGTCCAATGTTTTTTTGCCGCTTGCGAGTGAGATTTTAAATTGCAGTCGAAACATCTTTTTCCTGTATTTCCCTCTCTCTATCTCTCCTATCTCCATATATTTTCCCTATGGTAAACACTCTCCATTCCGCATGTGGATTTGCTTCACTGAACTGCTGTAATATTTTCCCAAGTCACCATGACTCTCAGTACAAGTTTAGCAACTAGTTTGTCTGTTTTTGTGACCACGTCCTGACTAAAGTGAAGCTATTTTCTAGTTAGCTCCGTCGTTAGCCTCGTGTTTGCATTCAGATCATACGCTATTGCCGCTTCTAATATCGTAGTTAATCATGCTTCATAAATAGTTTCGGTTTTTGGATTCGCTTTGAGTGTATATAGTCTTGTTGTTGTGGGTGTGAATGCTTCTGGAATCCCTTTCGATACGTTTCTTTTAGCGGAGAAGAAATTATTGCCTGGTGACAGTTACTTTGTAATCCAAAACTATAAGTTGCCTCCACTTAAAAAATTTCAAACCGTCTTTTTTTATCCATCAAATCTTGATTCCTTTTACCGCATCCCAGTCCCTGTATTTAAAAATCATTGAAAAGTTTCTATTTCTAAATTTAAACATTTATAGCGGCTAGTGAATTATATATATTTCAGTTTTATTTGTTTTTTTCGCGCCCATAATAGCAAATTAACGGTGGCTTTTTCACGAATCCGGTTGCTTTTCCGCTTTGGCTTCGTGTCGCGCTGTTCTGGCGTTTGCCGGGTTCTATTCTTAATACAGGGCACTTTTTCGCCAGAAAGTGTCGTCCCTTGTGCTTTTTCTTTGCTAACACGTGTGGGCTGCTACTGGTATGCTACCACATTTATATGGTCTACGTATTTCTCCAGTTATTCGGTGTGGCGCCTTTATAGCAATCCGGACACGCCGGTAGTTACCATTGATTCTCTCCAGTTAATAAAGCTCTGCCAACAGTTTGTAAATTCATTATTTAAAGCAGTCTACAAATTTATTTTTTATTTTGCTTTATACTGTTCAAAACGTTGCCATAGCTTTATAATTCTCCCCCATATAACATAAATGTTTCGGAAACAAATGTTGGCAACTTTTAATATAATAAATGAGAAAACGACTGTGATATTGCCCCACAGTTACCCAATTTCTTATTCACAATTCTTATGATTTTGTTTCTTCTTCACAACTGGATATTAGGACCAGCTAGCAGACTAAAAGTCACAATCGATATCATTTACGACTGTTAATTTGTCTATTTGTGAGTTAAATCCATGGTATCATCAACAACTCGTCTTTATTGTTGTATATTATCTTTTTTCATCTTCGTTTGCTGCTGGTGCGAATGACGTAGTGACTGTATTAAGCTGGTGTACTAGAATCTGTCGTTCCCTCACTGTCTCTTCCATCATCTCGATGTGTATGATAATGTCCATTGACATGTTTGTTGTTTTAAACATCGCATATTCCACATATTTTCCCCCTCTCATACTCCTCTTCACCCTTCAATTTTTTTATATACTCATTGAACAATTTGTTTTGTTTAATGTTCTTCTATTTTTGTTGTCTATCTAATCTTAACTACCACTCTTATTATAATTTTCGTATAAACACACTTACTACACTCTCCTATTATAATTATAATTATCATCATTATCATTATTATCATTATTATTATTATTATCATTATTATCATTATTATCATTATTATCATTATTATCATTATTATTATTATTATTACTTCTATTATTATAATATTCGTATATACAGACTCTCACAACACTCTCCTATCATTATCATTATTACTACTACTACAAAACTAACTAATACCCCATACCCTTTCACTTTGCTACTTTAAAACCAGAGCCTACTTTCATTAATATTTCAAGTTTTTAGAAGTTTCTGTATTTGTACATTTTTATCAAATAGTATTAGTGTCTCTTTTTTTTTTTAGAATTATATAAAAATTCAAATTTTCATATAATTGAGTAAAAATCCTTAAAATTATATCGAACTCAAAAAAGCAACAGCCATTAGCTTCTATTTATTATGAAGGAGAAAACTGCCGTTTCGGCATTTAACCTTTTTCTTTTTTATCCTCGCCTTCGTTCCCACTTATCCATCCACAGGTAGGTGGTTTGCCTGCTGTGTTCACTGCCTCACAAGATTTCTGATCCTGGTGACTAGAGCAGTCAGTTTTCCCATCTTTTCCTTCTGTTTGTTGGTTTGCTTTTTCTGCCTCTTTTTTTGCTTTCTCTGTGAGTTTGCACTTTTTTCTGTCTTATTCCATTCGCAACCCTCTTTGGTGTCGCATTCACCTTGATCCTTTCCTTCACATTTTTGTGGGTCTGTTTTAGTTACTTCACAATCTTGTTTTGCGGTTAGCTTTGCCCCGAGATCACAAGTTGTTTTGTTCACTTCCAGGTCGGTTCGGAAGAAGATGTCTCATGCTTTTTTTAGCTGCTCTGTGTCCTTGTCTGCCCGGTGTTTTTTAATCATTTTGTGAATGGCTTTGGTTTCTTCTTTCGTTATTGTAATGACATTTTCTGGGTAATTATCGCCTAGGCTTCCCTTGGCGGTGTCGATGGTTAGGTCCGCCGGTTCGGCGGTGGCTACTAGTTGGAGAAGTTTAGCCACTGTGGGCGTCGCTGTTCCGATGGTGCTTGACAGTGAAGCTGCTGCTGTGTGTACTTTGCCGATCCTGGAGGTTGCTAGTAACTGGGCCGTTCTGCCCTCCGTGAAAGTTGCCGCATTTCCCGCAGCCGCCCCGAGTTTTATTAAACCGGCCATCATGGTGGTCCCAGCCGTTCCTGTTGTGGAGCGACCAGCGTTGTAGTGCATAAGTGCTGCCGCTGCCTGCTGACGCCGGTGGTGCCAGTTGGTAGTGCTGCTCCAGCCGCTTGTATGTCGGAGTCCCGTGAATTTGGCTCCCACTCGGTGTCCTCGAAGTCGCAGCCTCTCTTGAGACACCCTGGTATAGCTGTTGTTGACACTGTGACTCCCGAGAAAGCCGCTGCGTCGCTGACGCACTCCGATGTGTCTACGTTTTTGCTGTTGAGTAAAAGGTGGGCGCTTTCCTGTATGTTTCCTGCGATGTTTGCAGCCGTCGCTGTTAGATCGAATATTTTGTTGAGATTGCTGTTCACTATATTGAGTGCTTCTTGTGCGCTGTGCCGTGCCAATTCGGCCACAAGTTTGGCTTTAGTGTTTGGCGACAAGGGCGACTTCCTAACAATCGCAGCTAGGTCTTCGGCCAGGTCCCTTAATGTTGCCACGTCGCTTAGTCTGGCGGCTGTGTCATGGTTAGCTTTTTGTCCAGCTTGCCGTAGGCTCTGCGCTAGCAAACATGCCTTCTTCAAGTTGGCTGTTAGTATACCGACCGACGTCGACTCTACTGCTTGCAGGCATACACCCGCGGTCAGAATTATTAATTTCTTATGATTTGTCATTCGTTTTGTTTAACAGCACTTCTCTTAAGCTGCTTCCTGTAGTTGGGTCAATTACGGCGTGAAGTTTTATACCTTGTTTAAGGTTGACAAGGTGGGTGTGCGAATGAAGGCGTTTGTGTGGTTAAATAACATCGCATAAGTTTGTATAAAATTTTGTTTTCACCGTTTAATTGTTTTTTGCTTCCTTTATTTTCGATTTGTGCTGGCGCACGGCGGATGGTGCTGTCTTGATGCCTGCTAACCTCAGCCATGTGGATCCAGATAAACGAATTCTGTGGTTTACTGAGTATCGCAGCGGTATCCGCTGCCGCTGGCTTCGGTGACATTTTTGTTAAGGACCGCAGTTATAGTCTTCTATTTTTCCAAACTACTCGGTAACCCCTAGAAAGATAAGCCAATCCATCTTTATAGCGCATTTATAAATCAGCTCCTGTTGGTTTTCTGTCCTTCTATTAACAGAAAATCTGCAGTCACACTATGAACGGTTACTTTCTTGCTTAAGTGCTTGAAATCAGGATTAATGATCAGAATAAAAACCACAGTTGCTACACTCTCTAGTTACAAACCTTTATTTTTGAGTAAAATATGGAGAATCTGTGGTTCCTCCTTCGCCTTTCTGTGGAGCCGTGAATACAGTTGATTCGTTTTTTCCTGTGTAGAGCACTATTATAGCACACAACGCAAAAAGTTTGTTAGCCATGTACATATCACTAAATCCCTCCATCTCTGTCCACTCCATAATCTCCTGTGCATTTTCAATCCATTTGTTTTTTAATTAAAACTAACTATTTTTTATCTACATTTCTCTCTCTTTACTTTAATAATATTCTTCGTTCTCTCTATCACACGCATCTTATTGCTATTGCACATAAATATTGCTTTAAGTGCTTCTATTATTATTATAGTACATTTATTCTTCAACACTACCCTTATTATAATATAGTATATACACTCTCACAACACTCTCCTATCATTATTATTATTATTATTATTATTATCATTATTATTATTATTATTAACATAACTAATATTTATAAAATAAGCAAATCAAAATAGCACCCGCTTTTTATGCCCTATTATCCTATTAATTTACTTACAAGTGCCTCTATCGTACAAAGATTTCATATTGTTGAGTTTCAAAATTTAATATTCTGAACAATTTCCACATTTTCATTTAAAAGTGTTAAAATGCAGCAAATTTTAGTACGTTTCATAAATTTATAAAATTCAGTATAAATCCATATAATATTAAAATACTTCAATCATTGTAAATTCAGAAACCATCAGGGCGAATTTTTGTTTACTAGAATAGAGGAATCCTTGCATTATTTTCCATCCCATTTGCAATCAGTAGCCTTTTCGCAGTCTTTCTCCTCTTTCCCTTTACATTTCTCCTCTTTCTTTTCTTCCGCTTTCGCTCCCTCTTTAAGTTTGCATTTTCCTTCTTTGTGTTCGCAATCTTCATCCTCTGTGCATTTAGTTGCTTCAGTGTCTGTCTTGCATTTTTCTGCAGTTTTTGATTCTGTAGTGGTCTTAGGTTTAGCTTGTTGTTGTCTGCTGTTTTCTTTCCAGAAAAAAACTGCTATTGCTTCGCCAAAATTTGCAGTGTTAGAGACCCCTACTATGTCTGGGTTGGCGTTTGTGGAGCACACATTGTACGTTATTTTGTCATCTTTTAAGGGTTCAATGAACTTCTTGTTGATATCGGTTGTATCTGGTCCGTATACTGCCGTTATTGCGGCTGTCCAGTCCGCGTCCGCTGCCGTTTCAGGTACCGATCCTTTCGTGAGAAGGAAAGCTATCTTTGCTGCCGGTGTCCCTTTGGTTATTTGCTTTCGTTTAAGACTTGTTGCTTTCGCCTCTTGTTTTATCAGGACCTTTTTGGCTTCACAGACATTGTTTAACAGCGTCTTTTCTGAAATTACTAGTTTAAGCGGTCGCTCGTCGGTCGCGCAATTTGGATCGTTCGGTCCTGTCTTTCCTAGTGCTTGTTTGGCTGGCACCTTTATTGCCGCCGGTGCTGCACTTGGTTTTGCGCTTACGCCGTTTACCACTGAACCTGGCGTTGTTGACTCGGCTCCACAGTATCCGGCTCCCTTAGGGCCGTTTGTACTGACGCTGCCGGCGGTTCCTTGCATGTGGATGTCAAAAGAAAGCTGCATGGGTTGGAGTTCAGTGTTTGGCGTTAGTGCTAGGTGTTTTAGTTCCCCTAACTCGGCGCTGAGTTTGTCTATGGCATCCTTGTAAGCTGCCATATTGTCGCATGCGTCGTCTGTTTCCCCTGTTGTTTCATAGGTGGCGACACATTTCCCTTCCGCTGCTCCGTCGGCGCTTAGCCACTGTGCGCCCGTTCCTGTCCATTGGGCCTTGGCGGTTGCTTGGATCGCTTTCGTGCGACCAGTGAGCAGCTGCCCTAATACGCCGTTGCGTTTCTGCAGCGCTTCAATTGCCTCCTGTAGCGTCCGTGCTTTTCCTGTCAATGCAGCTTGTTGCCTGATCGCCGCGTCTGCTGCTATTGAGCTGAGGGCTGTGTACAGCATCTTTGCCTGCTTGTCGGTTGCTGCTGCCGCCGCGAGAAAAAACATGCGCGTCTCAGTGTTGAGCTCCGAAAGACGCTGCCGCGATTCTTGGATATTGGTGCTGAAGTGTTCTGCCAGTTTCTTGTTAAAATAGATTTCGGCGCATGTGCTGGTGACCGCCGCTAAGCTTCCGGGGTCCGTTGATTGCGCAGTGGCGAGTGTACCCAGAAACACCACCAGTATGGCAGCGATTCTTCTTTCTAGTTCGTGCACCTGCAGTCGCCTCCTCATTTTGTGTTTAACTTGAGTTAGGATGGATCAAATGGGACATGCAAGTTGTGTACGTGTTGTTTTGGCCACATAGAAACGTTGGTCGAATCAACGTGATTTGCGTGGCGCATTGTTACACAATCCAAACACTCGTGTCTACCCTACACTAGCGAAGAGAAGAAAATGTATTTATGCACACCATATCACATGGAATGATATTGTGGGAATCAGTCTTCGAGAACGAGCCACTACCCACTAAAACCCTCTTAGGTGGAGGTTATTGCCTACCCACATCGACAGTGGCTTGTGACAAAGAGTCGCACGGTGGTCTAAAAAGACGGCCTCCTTTTCGGCCTGCTACTCCGCCTATAGCTTCTGTAGCATCTAACCCTGCGAAGTCAGCCGCTAGCTGTAAAGCTAGTGGCGCGTATGCGACTTTGATTGACTCCCTTTGAACAGGGTCCTTAACTGCGAAACATGAAGTAGCCACTTTTTCTCGGAATGATTTGCGCTACACATACATAAATATCTTCAACGTCCGAAAGTACACTTGCCCTGGCGCCACAGACATCACTCACTGTAACTGATATGCCAGTGTTCGTGTGGTAACAGTTAGTTTCCCCTGAAAATTTTAATTCTTCCTGGGTGCTAGACCCTGACACCACGATGAGGCTGCTAACCATAACATCACATAATATGCTTTACTTTGAGTAGCTTCAGTGTTTTCATTCTTCTTTTTCTATACACGGTAATTCATTTGTAGTCTCATGTTTAAAATAATACTCATAGTATTATTTTGTTTGGCGAAAATATTGGTATTTATTATTATATCTGATTAGTAAAATAATTTTATATTACTTACTACACTTACGTAATTCCTTCTTTCTAATCCTGCATCTACTACTTCTTCACGGCTAGGTATTATGTTCCACCATCTCATTAAAAAACATATTTATCAACGTTTATAAAATAGAATCTATCACTTTGTGAGTAAAATGTGAAGTACATTATCTTTATGTATTATTCTCTTCTTTTGTGTGCTGTTTTTTATTCTGCCATTTCACCATGTTTTCCCCTCATTTTTTGCGTAGCTTCGCTTCTTTTGTAGGTAGCTTACTGACTTTATTTGGCTTGCAAACTGGACTCCGCCTCTCCTTCATTTACATATCCATCATCTCCTTGTGTAAAATGATGAGTTGTAATCACATTTGTGTTAAAAAACGCATATTCTATTTCCCTTTCTTCCTCTCTTTCACTTACTCTCTTACTCGGGTTACACAGTTATGTCCTTTATATCTTTTAATTCTTTTATTTTCAGTCTACAGTCGTTCTCCACCATCATCCTCATAATAATATTCGTATACACACACTCACAACACTCTCCTATTATTATTAATATTATTATCATTATTATTATTACTGCTCTTATTATAATATTCGTATACACACACTCACAACACTTTCCTATTATTATTACTATTATTATTATTATTATTATTACTGCTCTTATTATAACTATAAATTATATGCCATAAATTAATTACAAGTGCCCCCCAGCCATAAGAGCCAATTTCTTATTTAAAAGAAAACTACCATTACGGTACTTTTCTGTATCCTTGTCATCTTCACCCTCTTTACCCTTCCTCCATGCACAATTTTGTTTATCGCCTGTTTTGTCATTTTCACAAGCTGCCTTATCAGTTCCGTGTTTTGCACACCCAGTTGAAGCCATCTCCCCCTGCAGTTCCACCTTCTATTCCTTCTGTTTCAGGTTTAGGTTTGCATTTTTTTTTTTTATCATATTCGCATCCGTTGTTTGTGCAATCCGTTTCATTGTTGTTGAACATAGCGCATTTATTCTGTTCCTCTACTGTAGGTTCTTTGAATACCCCTGCTGGTGTATTGGCACTTTGCGGTGACATGTACATATCTGCAGCAAGAAAAATAGCCTCCATTTGCGTGGCAATTGTCTCTTCTTTTGTTACCTCGGCTGCGGCTGCCTGTGCTTCGTTACTGATTTGTGCTAACTTTTGTTGAGCATCCTGGAGCGCTTTGATCCATGCTATATGCTTTCCAGGTTTCAGTTTAAGTCGCTACCGCTGGTTTTATCGCATTCTGTTTGTGCTGTTGTTGCCACATTGTAAGCTCCGAATAACGCCCCGTTCTTGGCGGCGTGCTGCTGTTGCGTCTCCATGGTTGTTTTGTGTTACCCAGTTGGTCCCTAGGTCAGCGTGAAAATTTTCACTTGCCGAAACTATGTTAGTGCCTGTGACCTCCGTTTCTGCCGTTCCCGCGGCTGCTTCACATGCGCCCGCCAGCATCTTAAATGCCGCTTCTGCTTTCGGTTGATTCCCCGAACCCGCGTTAAAGTCTCCCGCCACTGCAGGTGCCGTGCCGCACGGGTTTTGTTGTGTCGAGTGGGCGGTAACACACAGACAGACCAGATCTGTCGTCAGTGCCTGTTCGACTTGGTCCGCTGTCTATGTTGCTTTTTTGCATGTGGTTACTCGGGTCGATAAGTCCTCCCAAGGGAATTGCTTGTCTGTTGGTTGTGCAAACGCTGCATCTTGTTCAGTGAGCGAGTTTATTGTTGTTGCTGCTCCGCTGCCGTAGAGAGCGGTTAGTAACGCTTTTCGTGTTTGATGTCTTGTTGCTGTTATTGTAGTGTCTAATTTGGTTACTACGGTATTGATCTTTTCTGCTTCGGTTGCCAGTTTCGCAAGTTTCGGCCTAATCATTTTCCGTTTGCTTTCACTGAGTGGGAGGCCTTACTCCGCGTTGAATGCCTTCAGTTTGTCGCTGTTGTCTTGCATTTCGTTGTAATCTTTGATCATGGTGTCACGTGGTTTGCTTTCTATCCCGGCAAAAGGTTTTTTGACTGAACTTCTCTCTTCCTGCAACTTGGCGGCTGTGCCTTACTTTACCTTTGCTTTTAGAGCCTCAGTCACTTGGGGCTCCGCCGTTGTTAAATTTAGGTTGATTATTTTTGCTGGGATAGGTTTCATTCTGCTCTTGGCAGTTTCTGCTTGGTTATCTGGACCGATTGCCGCCATTTTTGGCTCAGGTGGCACAGCCGTTAAAAATTTGTAAATTACACAGAGATCCATGAACTCTTTCGCTTTCTCACTGGTGCTGTTCGCATATCCCAATGTGAAAATTGCGATGAGAACCAGCTTCGTAAACAGCTTCGCGAGTATTTGTGTTTTTATTTCGCTATTCGGAAAAGTAAATTGTGGGAAGTTAAAAGTATAAAAATTCTGCGTAACATATGAGGAAAAATGAATTGTTTTTCGCTTCAGTTTCTGTGATATTGAAGAGGTCTTAAAAACAGCACTCATTTAAACAAAATAATCTTCTATTTTTGAATCTAACCTATAGCATTATATATCTTTATCTGAAAACACTTAATATTTATGGTTCTTAATCGCTTATATCATATGCCAAATTTCTCACCTTGTTCTCACTTTAAATAACCGAGTAATTCTGCTTCTACAGAACGCAATTGATCTCTCATTTTGTTTGGAATCATATGGAAATAATTTTAGTCAAAGGCGTTTGGAAATGGGTAATTTTTGGCCAGAAAGAGCCATTTTTTAGTTTTTACTTAGGGCAAAGTTCATATTGTGGCTTAAAAACATATTTTCATGAATTACTCGCTTTTTTAAAGGTCTAAATGCCTTCCAAGAATACCAATACGGAATTAGAAGAGTATCAGCATAAACATTCTACTGCTCATATAAAGCTGCTCCATTGGTTTATATACGCGCTGTATTCAGTAATATCTAAGTTATTACTCTTTTACTGTCAAGGATAATCTATTAGTATTTATTGTTTTAATATTGCCCTCCCAGTAATATTATATTGTTTCTCACAAATGTTAGTCATTACTATAATTAATGAGAAAAAGACATTGATGATACCTCACTTTTACGCAATACCTCCTCTCTGTTCCAGCTCTTTCCTCTTCACAACTTGGAATTAGAATCCGTAATCAGCATAAAAATTAGAGTTCGTACCATCACAGCCGTTAAAAATATTCCCTTCTTTGCCAAATACACAACAGCAATGTCTCATATGCCTCACCTGATGTATTATTTTCTTCTACTTTGTGCTGTACTGTCATTTCACCCAGTGATGTATCTCCTCCTTTTTATTTTATACTTCTCTTTTTTTTACTGCGAGAAACATAGAAATGAAACTTCCCACTTACACTGTTTTTTCACTTACTCAACACCTTGTCTATAATGATTTGAATACTCGTTTTTGTGTTTCAAACAGTACATATTCCGGGTGACGCCGGCCACTCCATCGTGGTTCCAGGGTCTAGTACTCCGTCCAGGAGGAAGCCAAGTGGCCGCATTAAACAAGGTCCGACAGGATTGGGGCGTGCAATAGGTTTTCGGCGACCAGGGAAGGAGCAAGCAGAAGCATCGGCACTCTGAGGTGAAGAAATATATTATACTTCCCTCTGCATGTGCGAGCGTGCATCCATTGGGACACATAGGCTTTTACTCTTCTTAGCAGAGATGTGAAACAGAGTGCCGGTCCCGTCACTTGTAGAGCCCAGTGGAACTCTGGGGGTATCTCACATGCGAAGCGGATAGCTTTAGAGAAGAAGCTCCATGAGGACATGGTTTTATTTTCTTGCAGGAGACTCACTTAGCAGCAGAAGAGTGCTGCGCATTAAAAATAAGTGGATACCAACACATGGGGATAGCACGTTTTCTACATGGTGGTATGATATCAATTCTAGTCAAAAATGGCTTGAAGGTCGTGAGAGTTATGCAATGTCCGAAGGAGGAGGGTCTGCGACACTGATGTTTATAGCTGATCTTATGTTAACTATAAAAACAGCTTACGTCCAAAATAAGAACAATGTCACAACCTCCACGCTTGAGAACCTTGAGAGCTCAACTGTATCACTAGTAATAGGATCCGATACAAACGCACATCATGAGTTATGGGACCAGCTTCGCACAAATGATATTGCAGGAAAATGTGCTGTAGACTGGTGTATACAAAATGATATCAAAATTGCAAATGATGGCACACCAACGAGAAGAATGCCTCACACGGCAACCATGTCGTCTGCTGACGTTACGATGTACAGAGACTGTGAAGTCACAAGATGGAGGCAAACCTCAGTCCAGATAGTGACCACTACTGGATAACGTTTGAGGTGTGTGTTGGCATTTATGTAGAAATGATTGCCATCACCAAGCCGTGAGGGGAGTTGTATGCTCGGAACAAAGCAAATTGGTGGAATTTAGAATAGTGTGTGATGTAAAAATGTTGAAAAAATACGGAAGCCGAGAAAGAACGTGGATCCATCAATGAAGAAGTGACTAAATGCATTCGCATGGCAGCAAAGAAAACAAATACAGCAAGGTAAGGAAGTATCGCCGTCATCCTGAATACGAGCACTAACCTAAATGGACACAAAAATAAGGGAATGTACAAATGAGAAGCACAGAGAGATGCCCTTATATACAAGAGAAGGAAGGTCCTCGCCTACGCATCCTTAAAATGGTGGAAGGAAAATATGTTTAAGATGTTAGTGACCGATACAAAATGTTGGAATTTAGTTAAGTCCATGTATGCACCGAGATCACTGACATCTCCTGTTCTGGTAGTGAATGACCACCCTCTAACACGCAGAAAGTAAGCTAATAAGCTGGAAAATGTATAGAGAGAGATCTGTTGACAAAAGCACCAGATGATCCTCCTATGAGTACACCATATTGAGTAAGCGGAGAAATCGCACAAATAACGATGGCAAAACTTGAGACAGAACTGAACGAACTCTTTTCAAGCACTGCCCCCTGTAAGGGAAATATACATTGTGAACAGTTGAAGCAATTATGCCACTGTAGCAAGAAATGCGTCACAAGCTTTTTAACTGTAGCCTACAGAAACACCGGGTGCCGGAAAAATGAAAGCAGGGTGTTTTTATCTCACTACTCGAACCCAACAAACACGCCAAGTGTGCGCTATCGTTCCGGACCATCACGCTCAATAGCACCCTCTGGAATCTCATGGAGAGGATTATATTGAGATTAATATGACACACAGTAGAATGTGGGCTACAACCACAGCAAGTTGGCCTTTTTCCAGGGAGGTCTACGTTAGACGCTCTGATAACACTCATAGACTCCGTGACTCATAGAGTAGCAGGAGAGAAAACTGCCGCTGTATTCATAGATTATGCGAGAGCATTTGACTCTGTGGATCACAGGTGCATAATAGATGCATTAAAAAGATATGAGGTAGACATGCACCTTATTGCATGGGTTGCAAACTTTCTGGAGGGAAGGGCTGCAGTAGTACGAATAAACAACACCCTCTCAAAGAAAAAAAATACAACGCACTTGTGGTTTTACACAAGGTTCCGTGTTGGGGTCGTTGCTATTCATTATCGCAATAGACTCCCTCAGCGCGAAATTAAATGTCATACCAGCCCTTAAAAACTGATTTCTTCACAGATGACATCACGATAGTATGCTCTAAAAATGACCGGGAAGCTATTCGGCAGACGACAGGTTCTTTGTGGTGAGAGATAGAGACTCAACCTAATACTGGGACAGAAAAAGTTAAATGAGACGAGAAATCCCAGAATCCTTGGGATGACAATGCAGCCACACAAAAGTGTAAGCAAACATACTCACACCATACAAACAGAAGCAAATATGAGATTAATGAAACTACGGTCTGTTTCATCACCTGAATGGGGATGAGGAAGCATCCGAGCATTTTACTTCTCCTTATTCCAGGCGATGATATGCTATGGTATCGCAGCATGGTGGTTCAATGCTTCTTCATCAGACAGGGAGAAGCTTGAAAGGCTACAAACGCAGGCGTCACATGTCATCGCTGGGATTCCAAAGTACGCTAGTCGGAAAGATGCCATGAAGGAGGCCCGCCTTCACAAGATAGATGATATTGCTCACAGACAAGCAATAGAATACCATTTAACAAGGAAGGCAAACGGTAAGGGATCAGCCAATACAGTGGAAAAAATGTTCCCACCCAGTCATCTGATAAGCACGCGCCTGCAGAGTGTGTCGCACTTATATGAGAACGTAGACAGACCTGAGAAACCACACACGGCAAGCGTATTGTAACTAGTGAGGAGACCTTACGTCAACACCATAACATCAGGTGGTCTTCATTCTGACGCTTCTGGCAGAAAGAAAAATTAACACACATTGCAAAGAGTACATAGATTCAGACTACGATTATCAAGTGTGGACGGATGGGTCGGTGATACTGAACGAATCATCTGGTGCCGGTGCGAAAATATACCCTAGACAAGGTAAAGCGGAAAAAGTGAAGAAAGGAGCAGACAGGTTAGCATGCAGCTACATAGCCGAGTTTGTAGCCATGGAGGCAGGACTTATGAAATTTAAGTCAGTAACAAAGATCAACGAGAGGAAAAAACGAAAGTGGCAATATTCACAGACTCGTTATGTTTATTAATGGCACTTAAAAAAGGTCCTGAAGTAGTGACGGATTCCATACTACGACGCATATGGAATCTGATCATACACTTCATCAAACTTAAAGTAGCCATGTCGTTTCAGTTTGTGTTTTAGCATTGTAAAATCCATAGAAATGTTAAATTGGACGAGCTCGCAAACAAAGGAAACCACATGCCGTCAATTTGTAGTTCACAGATCACCAACATTGTCACAGGTATAACGCGCCAATTATGTAATTAAGCACAATGCGAATTTGCTGAAGGCTGCGACCCAAGCACACACCGCAGTGTTTTACTAAACCATATAAAACGACTACCAAAAAACAAGGAGCTAGATTGGGAAGATGAGTCAATGTTAGCTCAATTTAGAACAGGGACTTCAAAACATTTTGGATGGTTACATAGGGTGATCATAAGAACGGTTAACAAACTGGAGTGTAGATGGTGTACAAAACACACGGAGAACATTCTCAATAATTCTTCTCCATATTACATTGCAACAACAGGTCACTATCATACACATCTACTATTTTTTCACTTTTTTCATTTTTTTAATTATTTTCAAATAATCGAAAAGGTTTTACAAACGTGTTAAAATACATCAAATTTTACCAAATTTAATAAATTTACAAAAGTGGGCAGAAATCTTCAAAATACATTAATCCTTATAATGCTACCTAACTCACCAAAGGAGTAGCAAAAATAAAAAATATCTTATTTGGAGAAAAACTGGACTCTTTGCATTCTGTTCCTTCCCATTTGCAACCATTTTCTTCACAAGTCCTTTTTGGGTTTGTGCTTGTTGCACTCCTCGGCTTGTGAACCTGACGGTTTTGCTGCTTCGGCGCTGTCCACCGGCAACGGTGTATCTCCTGAAATTGTCCGCAGATACGCTAACAGTGCTGTTTGTTTGAGACTTACAACTGTGCTATACATTTCTCCGTTAGCAAGAGCGTTTATTTTGGCTTCTTCCACCTTCTGTTCCGCTGTCTCGAGCGCTTCGAGCCACGGTATAGGTATGTGCCCGTCCGCCGGCGTGTTTTTGTAATAGACGCACAGACCTTGGGCCCCGCCGTTGCATTGTTTGTTGGATCCGCTTCCGAGTATATTTGCTTCAGCGTGGGCGGGTTTGGTGTTATCTTTCAGGGCTGCAATAAATGTTGTCCTGGCTGCTGCTGCCGCTGCTGCGTTGAATTTTACTCCCTTTGCCTTTGGGCATTTTTCTAGCAGTTTGTCGTAGGCTGTTTTCGCTGCGCTTGGGTTTGTGTACTGAACGCTCGCTCCCACGTTTGCCCCCGTGCACTCTTCCCCATTGCCGCCTGTTTTGGCGCAAAGACAGACCAGGTCGGCTGCGAGGCTGCTGCCTGATTTTTGGCTTGTTGGGTCGGCGCCGCCGCAGGCTGCGTTACCCGAGGCTGGAAAGGTTGTTAGCGTTGCGGAGCCGCCATACAGCACTTTATTTTGGAGATCTTGTACCATCTGCTCCGTTATTTTGGGTTTGAGTTCTTTCTGTTTTTCAAGTGCCAGCTCTAGTGTTCGGTTTATAATTGTAGCTGCGACATTCCTTTCATGGCTTGGTTTTGGTCGCAGCAGCTTTATGCCATCGATCAATGTGTCGCCCTTGTCGATTAATTTTTTGTTTTTTCCCCACGTCTCTCTGTTGCCTTTCCAGTGTTGTGATTCCTGAGATTCGTCTGGTTTTTGCTCGAAAGAATGTTTGTAGAAGCTTTTTGGCGTCAAAGAAAGATTGAACTGTTTTATACTTTCTAGAATCGCTGGGATGCCTTCACCTTTATCTTCCGTGGCGATATCAGGTGGAGAAGACGCTATGCCAATTACTGCTGAAAGAGCATTGAAAACTATGGCATTGCCATTGGCCGCTGCCGCTGCTTTTTCCGCTGTGCAATGGATTGAACTGCACTCCTATATGTAGTTGAGCGCAAAAATGCAGACATTTTCTTATTCGGAAATGAAATAATTGTATAAATAAATATTTTACTACATTGTACTTGTCAAAATGAACTTAATTGCACTCTTTTAAACACCTCATTGTCAATACACTAAATTTTCCATTTAAGGTGCGGTTTTAAAAAGCAAGTGGTTAACTTAGTTCTAAAAAAAGCTAAAAGCTTACTTCTTCATAATAACTTTACTAATTTGGCTGCTTCTCGGGGACACCAACACTAAGTGTTTCAATGCTATCTGATGCTGAAACGCTTTAATTTCTACTTTTATGTTGCAGGTTTGATGCATTATTTTTCTTTCACCTAACACTTCTAAATTGGCAATGATACTCTTAAGTGACTTCCACTTCCATTATTACTATCATTACTTCGGTTATTACAATATCAGTATATATACACTCACAGCAAACGTCCTATCATTACCATTATCATTATTATCATTATAATAACCCTAACTAATATAACTAAATTAAATAAGCACTCACTTTTAGTTCTCAAAATTGAGCAAAATAATTTTGCAAATAAATCCTAAAATTTTTATGCTAGAAGCAAAAATGCAAGANAAAAAGGGAGGCCTTGTTAATGACAAACGAATTGCTTCCTGTGGTGTTTGTACACCTTCCATCATTTCCTTCCGCTTTCACTCCCTCTTCCGTATCTTTAGCTTTGCACTCACCTTTTTTTCTGTGCCTTTCCATTCACATTTATCGTCTTTGCTGCAGTCAGCTGGATTGCTTTTGCTGCTGCAGACAGATGACAAGGTTTTCTGGCAAGCATTTATTTCTGGTTTGCTCTTGCTTCTTAGGGTTTTCTAATGCTGCAAATAAGTCAATGTCGCTACGGCGTTGGCGCCAGCTGCAAGATCTTTAAGGTTACCCTCCACCGTTGCATCACCGAACTTGAAGCTTATCGTGATGTCTGCTAGTGGGTCAATGAATTTTTTTTGGATTGTCGAGTCGGTGTCCTCTAATATGTGTTTTGCTGCTTTTGCTTTGATCTCGGGGCCTGCCTCTGCTGCTGGTGTTCTGCCGGTAAGGGTATTTGCTATTTTTACCATAGCTGGGTCGCTGGGCTAGCTGTTTTCCTGTTTGTCTGCTTGGGGCTTGTTGCGTTGGTATTGTTGCTTGTCTGGCCGCACATAGCAGATCTCCTAGCTCGGCTACTCCTACGAAACCCCAGGGGTATGCATCGCCTTTCTCCTTACAAGTGTTGTCAGTTCCCTTTGTTTTTACTACCGCTTTCTTTCTCGGCGACTTTAGGGCTGTTAACGTTTGTGTTTGGATTCCCGCTCCTGCGGTTTTGCTTCCCATGGTGTTGGCGGTCGCCGCACACGCCGACTTCCTGCGCGCTACTGACGTTATAACCGGGGCTTTAAACTCGCTGTCGTCTGTGAATGGAAATTCCTGAGTTGTTGAGAATTCCGCCGCCGCATTTTCCTGTATGTCTACGGTTGCTGCTTCTCCCTCGCATGGGTCATTTGCAGCTGCTGCGGCTGCTGCTGTTAAAGTGCACTGCAGAGTGTCGCTTGCTCCCAGCCATCGGTCATTTGGTTTGGTGTATCCGGCCGCTCGTTAGTGTCAGAGCCTGAGCTGGTGTCCTGTATTGAAGGAGTTTCAGATTAGCGTTCCGGGATTTCAGCTTGTCTATTAGAGTCCGTATCCTGGTTTCTTCCTTGCTTATGTCGCTTTCTTGTTTCTGGAGCCTGCTTGTCGTTAGGGCGTGCAGCGCTGTGTACGTTAGCGCCCTCTGAGGTTGACCTGCTTGTGCGGCTGCGAGTTGATAGACAAGTGCCTCTTTCCTCAGAGCTTGTGCGTTTCCTGTTGCTCCACTAAGCATGCTTTCGAAGTGAGCTACTATCTTGTTGTTGTATTCTATTTCCTTGCATGTTGTGGACGCTGCTGTTACTGCTTTGTCGTTTGCTCCGCCTATTCCTTCTGCCTTTAAAAACAATGTCACAACTATTATGATGGTCGCTTGCCTGTTCTTCCGCGTATACATTGGCTCGGTGCCTTGGTTTACCCTGTTATTTTCTTTTCCTTAACGTCGTATTTGCCCTTTAGGTCCTTGCGTTTAATCTTCAGCAAGTTACAGTGTGGAAGCTGCGGTGGCAACAATTATGCTGCGTCGCATCGCACTGCCGTTATGATGGTTGCCCATTCTGCACCTTTAAGGTGGTTTCCGTACCATTTAGTATTCGCCGGATTTTGACTGGCGTGGAACTGTTATAGTGCCGTAGTTGCAGTGTTACAATGACAACATTTTAAAAATAACCATAAAATTTAACCCAACAACCTCTCCGCCTTTCCATTTTTTCCTTTTCATTCTGTCTATTAAGTAAAAATCCCTGTACACTCTATTAATCACTTGCTACAGCTGCCGCCGGTCCACTTCCAACTTGAATTCAACATAAGGTTAATAACCACAGATTTAACAATCATTTCAGCAGTAGCCTCTATTCTTTTCTTTTTGAAATATAGGACACAATCCTCTCTTCTTGAGCAACCATTTTTCTTGTTGTCTTCTTTGCCGTGTATCCAGCAGTTTCCCCCAATTTTTCTTTCCTTCTGTTATGTTTTTTCGTTATTTTTTAATGATGACTCGGCGACATTACCTTTTCTGCAAACTGAACCCCGTTTATACGGCACTACACTTTCATTAAATACATGATATCATGGTTGTCTACACCATTATTGTGTTTAAATTCATGCGTATTCAATCGTCTTCTCTCTCATTTTCTCTTTAACCGTTAGCACATGTAATATTCCTTATTTACTCCACCCCCTCTCATTCACTTACTCCATTTGTACCCTTTCTATTGTTTTCATTGCTTAATTTTACCAGTGCATCTGGTTTTAACCACAACTCTCATTATAATATTCGTATATACACACTCACAACACTCTCCTATTATTATTATTATTATTATTATTACTGTCGTAGCCATAAATAATATGCATAACATGAATTAGTAACTTTTATATTAGCAAACATTCTTTATACCCCACCGCCATACTACTTTACACCAATATGGAACTTTCATACACATAAATTCTAGAACATTTATCAAATTCTTTCACAATAGAAAATCTCATAAAATTTAGATAAAATCTTTTAGAATTCTTAAAATGCTATCAAACTCACAAAAAGTAGCAGCCATACTCAGAGCCAATTTGTTATTGACAAGGAAACTGGAATCTTTACACTTGCTATCACCCCATTTGCAGTTTTCAGTGTATTTTTTCTGTTGTTTATCTTTTCTACCTGAAGAAGTTTGTGTCTTTCCTGCTTCCCCTGTTTGAGTTGGTTGTTCTTCTGCTGTCGCATTCAATTTGCAGTGTTTTCCATCTTTGTCATCAGGTCCTTTCCATTCGCATGTTGGATTTGCTTCCTTCCACGCCGCTGCCGTTTGTATTGCTTCGCAGTTTGTCTGCGCCTTTTTAGCTTCTGAAGTTTTGTCTCCGCTCGCGGTGTTGGTTGGGGTTGGGACACTGGGGATCAGCTTCGACAGCTTGGCCTGTGCTTCAGCTAGGGTTGTAAGTTTTGTCAATTTTTCTGTGGTGACTGTAGCTTTCTGATTGTATTCGCTACGACTCCTCAGTTGCATCGCTACTACACTTAGCTTCGCGATCCATTTCACTTTTTCGTCTGCTAGTTTGCTGTCTGTAGCAGCAGTTGCAATTTTTACGCAGGCGCCAGTGCCGTTCCCGCACTGCTGTTATTGGGGCGTTTTTTATTACCGGACATGCTATAAAAGTTGCTGATACAGTTAATGTGGGATTGCTCGCAGCACCACAGCCGCGAGTAGAGTTTGCCGCCCTCTGCCGTGGCGTCATAACCGGCTGAACCGCCATATAGCGCTGTTAAAAGCTCACCTTTACTTTTGGTGTCTTATTTCAAAAGCCGTTTCTGTGTACGCTGCAACTGCCGCCCGTATTTGGCCTTTGGTCGCTTCTTTTTGGCGCCTCCGTCTTCTTCTGGCGCGAAAAGTTTTCTCCACGACGGCTCCGCTAGTGACATGTTTAATTTGTAGAGTTCTAGCGGCGGCTTTGGTGCGTCAGCGAGGGCTGGTCTGAATGTTACAGGCTCATTCCCTAGGCGGAGGGATTGGCAAAGCAATACACCGTACGCGATGTTGGTCCCAGAATTTACAGCGGCTGCTTGTCTTGACAGTTTTCAGTAGCTACGAAAAACGCTATAGCCAAGATCGCCGCTTTTTGCATTTAAGAGTTTCTGGTCTTGTTGTTTTATTTCTTTGGTTGTGGTTTAAAAATAACCGATTGATAGGGGCTATGGGGTGAGTGTGCTGTTTTTGTTTACGGCTTTGTTTGTCACCATCACTCGGGTACTTGCGAGCACGTTCTAGGAGTCAAATAGCGTGTTTCAGGTGATTCAGTTGTCTTGTCAAGTTTAGCTTGTATTTGCTTTATTATACAGCGGCTTTCACTGCGTTTGTTACTAAAATTTTCCAGTTATTGGGTCCTGCTGAGTTATTGTGGGAAACCTTGGTCAGGAATCACCTCCTAATTCCCTTTGTGCATCAGATTGTTAAATTCTGTTGCGATTATTTTGGAGTCTGCTTTGCTGTCACTTACTGCCGCTGCTTCTTGTTTTGTCGTTAAATTTTGCTTTGGTTTACAATTTGTCTGAGTGTTTTTTAAAAAAATTTTGAAAAAGCACGCATTACAGCCAATTAAAACGCAATCTTTATTCCAACCTATACCGTTAAACATATTTATATAAAACATTTTTCATTTATGGATTCAAATAGGTTCCATATATCGCTAAGTCACATACTAGGCTTTGAGTTGAAATAAACAAGTTTATCCGTTTTCACCCGTGTTCACGATTGGCATATTACCGTATTCCGCGCAGCTTTATTGTCGGTAATTTAGAGTCAACTTTCAAATTTTTCGTCTGTTTAGACTTCTTTATTGTTGCCACTTAACAATTATCTGCCTTGTCCTAAAATTTGAAATTAATTTTCACTTACACAATTCCCTTCTCTTTTTATTTTTTTCCTCAGGTTCTTAATCACAGTTGGATATTAGGATTCTCAATCACGTTAAAAATTAGAACCCCAATCAATTAAGCTACTTCTAGTCTGTCTATTTTTGAATGAAATACATAGCATCATTGGCTACTTTCTGTATTCCTAAGGTATTACTTTTTCTTTGCTGTGATACCGTGTATTCTGTCATTTATTTTCGTATTTTGTCTCAAAAATTTCTTTTCTCTCTTGTTCTTTCTGGCAATGACGTCGCTGACATACTTTATTTGTACACTGCATTCTGTCTCTTTCTCATATACCTATTCATCTTATTGTCGTGTATGATGTTCCAGAGATCGTCTTTGTGCTTGAAAATAAGAAATTACACCTTCTCTATTTATTCGTTTATATGAACTTCCTTTCATATTATTCCTAGTTCTCTCCCACTCCATTTTTCACTCACCCACTTACTCTTATTGAACCTTGTCATTGCTTTAAGTGATTCTATCTTGTCAGTCTGCTGGGTTTTAATTACGACTATTATAATATTCGTATATACACACTCACAACACTCTCTCCTATCATTATTATTATTATTATTATTATAACCCTAACTAATATCCATAAAACAAACAAAATAGTAAATAAACCGAAAAAGAATAGCATTCAATACCCTATCAACACTAAAAAACATTGTTACAAACTTGCAAATTAACGTTACACGGTGTTTGTATATTGCCATTTTGATTTACCCCCGCTTCTTGTTTTGGCTTGTAATTCGGATCCACTACGCACTTTTTATTTTCACTTTTACCCTCCCATTTGCAGCCATCTTTGCACTCACCTTCAGTTTTCTTTTCGGAGCACTTTGAAGTGGTCTCTCCTGCTGTTGTAGCTTTTGATGTCTTCTTCGCATTTGCTATCTTTTTCATTATATTTGCACCCAGGGTTGTTGTTGCACTTATCTTTGTCCGTTTTTTCCTTGCAATCCTCTGTCACCCCTTGTGGTGGCTGTCTATGAATTCTTGCAGTAAAGAAGGCCAGAGTGTGTGCGAAGTTTTTTTCTTTGGCGAGTTCGGAAATCAGCCCTGTGGCTTCTTGGTCCCCTATTTTTATTGCGGTGCTTCCTTCGCTTAGGGATTTTAGAAAGTTCTGTTCTAGGGCATCGTCTGTGCTTCCGTAAGGTTGCTTTAGAATGGCGAGTGTGTTGCCTTCGGTTATGTCCACTTATTTGTTTAGAGGTTGTGTTTCCAGTAAAATTGCCGTGATTATTTGCATTTGAGGGTCTTTTCTTAGGCTGGCAATCGTTTCTTTAGTGACTTGTTTTGGTGATTGGGTCTTGATGCCCCGTGCTTTACAGATCGTATAAGCGAGGCGGTCCTTGTTGACGGTGAGTGCCGTGGTGTCGTTTGGTTCCTCGCCGCAGCCGTCCCCCGCTTCCGGATGTCGCTTGACATCTTGGTTTAGGAGCCCCGCACCCGCCGCTGCTGTGAAGACCGTGAGGTCAGCGTTGCCCTTTTGCGTAACGTGTTGGCTGCGTTTCTCAGCTGCTGCCCCTTCGTTTGTAGTGCAGTGGCAGCTGCTAGTGTCCGGCCTTTCGCCAGTGCCGTTAATGCAGCATATGCTGCGTATCTGGGTCCCGGCCAGCTTGCCGCTGTGGCCAGCGAAAGCATCTGTTGGTCGTCAGTTAGTTTTTTTAGGGTTTCTTCTGCTGCTGTTACCCTATTTTCCAACGCCGCCGCAATGTTAAGAATGTATTGGACCTTTGAGCAAATGTCGGTGACAGCTTTTGCCGCGCTGCCTGCTGGACTACCTCCTTGTACTGCCGTCGGCACCGCCAATAATATCATGAAGGCGCTTAAAATTAAGGACTGCAACCAGATTAAAAAACACAGTTGCTATTATCTGTCATGCTTGTTTTTAAACCATTGGNTACTCCATCTCCCTCTAATATACAACTCATACTCTACGTAAAACTCATTTAAATACTCTCATTTAATCTGTTTCATTGTTTTAAATACTTCTATTTTTGCCTTTCGTTCAGTCTTCACCACTACTCTTATTATAATATTCGTATATACACACTCACAACACTCTCCAATTATTATTATTATTATTATTATTATTATTATTATTATTATTATTATTATTATTATTATTATTATTATTATTATTATTATTATTATTATTATTATTATTATTATTATTATTATTATTATTATTATTATTATTATTATTATTATTATTATTATTATTAACCTAACCAATATACATTAAAGAAACAAAAAATCAAATTTCATAATAGCATTCATTTTTCATACCCTATCACCATACTACTTTACACCCATACGAACTTTTATGTACATTATACAAATTTTCATATTTTAAACAATCATCAAAAATCTTACTAAATTATAAATTCCTCAAAAAAAGGAAAATTTTATAAAATTTACATAAATTTCATAAAATCGAGCAAAAATCTTTAAAATACTAAAATGTCACCAAACTCCTAATGGAATAAAAAATCAGAGCAAAATTCTTATTGCAGAGAAAACTGCAATTTCCTTGCAAGTTTCACTTTGCATTTATCTGTTGTTGGTTCAGTTCCGGCAGGTTGAGTTTGTGGCAACGAAACTCCACTTTTTCAGCTTTTGTTTCATTAAATTTGCACTTTTTAGTACCGTCGCTTTCTATTTCATAACTACATTTCGGATCAGCATTGCACTTTTCTTGCCCCTCTAGCTTATTGCAAGCAGCTTCAACTGTGGCGAATCTGTAGGGCCTCTGTTTCCAGGGCTGCTGCCGCCGTGACTTCTTTTTTGGCGGCTTCGAAGGCTGCTTTCTTGCTTTGTGCTTGGGTATACAACTCGTGAATCTGTCTGTTCGCTAGTGCTTTGTAGGCATTGTTCTTTCCCCCCGTACTACCCCCACAGTTTCAACTCCTAAACTTTTTTCTAAAATTGACTTACTCTTCCAACTCATTATACCAAGTAAGATTTTTCATAATCAGTCTTGCTTTCTCTTCCCATGCAATTGGCTGACCATGGAAAATGAATGAATGGAGCTTCTCCAAACTCCCCACTAGTTGGAATAGAAAAAAACTCTTATCATAATCCAATCCAATCATTCCTCTCTTCAAAACAAATCTCTGTCCAACAGCTTCTTCCTCAATCACACTCCAAATTAGTAAAGTTTTGAAAATACTCTCGCTATTAAACCACCACTCACTAAGATAAGGTTTGCCACTAGGAGGTAATTTCAGTAAATGAGGTAGCTTCTTATCCTCCCCTTTTCTGTACCCAACATTAAAAAACAATAACATCTCTCCATATGCTTTTGATGAATACCCTCTTCATTAAAATTCTCTTCAGCAGCTGCAGTATTTTGTATAAAATATTGTACAGACTTTCCATACTTTTTCACGTAACAAACAATAACATCCGGTCCATCAACAGTTATTACAATATCGTCATCACTTGAATTATGTCTTTCTAAAAATTACTTAACTCATATAGGTATTTTAATATAACTATACAAATCTTCCATCGAAATTGTAATAATTTTAACATGGCTTAGTTTGGCACTCAAAATGAGTCTACATCTTCCTTGAGTTGCACGAGTTTGAACGACAACCACAAACAGTCTTGGTTTCTTAGGATCATTTTGTATGATATTTTTAATATTTTCTGTTGTGTTCTTGTGAGGAGTTACAGAGGTTAAATACACTAAGTGTAGTAGTAGCGGTAACAGTAAATTTCTCAAGGTACGGAATTTTAATATCCAATTTTTCTTAAATTTTTTGAGGGAGTAATAAGGGAAAACTTAAAAAACATTAGGAAAATAGGAGATTCCATTAAAAATTATATTTGAATTTTAACAAGTTTTGAATTTCCATAAAAAAGCATACAGCTCTCTTTCTAAATCTAAAACATAAAAATATATGGTTCTTCGTGGAACGTTATCACTGCACATGGCTTGGCGCGCCAATTTGGCCTATACACTGCAGAGTGTCTCTTCCTCGCTATACCCTCCATCATATTCTTGTGTATAAAGATACCAATCTGAATGTTTATGTTTGAAACTGAGCATATTACATCATCATTTACTTTTTATTCCTCCGTTTGCCTTAATAATATTCGTATTTACACACTCACAAAAGTTTCCTATCTTAATAAGAATTATTATTAAAATCACTATTATTACTATTACTGCTCTTATTATAATATTAGTATACACACACTCACAACACTCTCCTATCATCATCATCATTATTATTATTATTATTATTATTACTATTATTATTATAGCCCTAACTAGTATCCATAAAATAATCCAAAATAAACTAAATTAAAAAATTAAAACATAACTAATTTTCTTACCCTATCGCCATACTTCTTTAAACCCATATGTCACTTTCAGCAAAAAATTTATATTTTAGAGTTTTTCAAAATTTCGCATTTTCATGAAAAAGTGTTAAAGTATTTAAAAATTTCGTTAATTTTATAAAATTGAGCAATAATTCTTAACATGCTACCGAACCGATAAAAGCAGCCATACTCAGAGCAAATTTCTTATTTACTAGAAAACTACCATTTCGGCACATTTCTTTTTCGGGTTCGGGTTCACCCTCTTTAAACTTCCTCCATGCACAATTTTGCTTCTCGCCTGTTTTGTCACTTTCACAATCAGGTTGATATTGTTGCCTTGCACACCCAGTTGAAGCCGCTGCTCCCTGCAGCTCCATCTCCAGCTCCTGCTTTAGGTTTGCATTCCTGTGTTTTTGTGCCATAGTCGCAGTCAGCTTATTGTCATTCTTCTGCAGTTGTGTTTTTTAGTTTGCATTTATTTTGTTCCTTTACTGTTAGCTTGCCCCTTTGTTTTTGCAGTGTATTTTCGGAATTGGTGATTATGGGGACATTTATTAATATCTTTGGGGGCTGCCGCCGGATTTTTCGGGGCATGGCGTTGCGCTTGCATTGCCCTGCTGACACTGCAGTTAACTGCTCGCCGCCTCCGCTTTCTTTGGCTGTGTTGCTGTGCTGCACCACGACCGGTCCAGGCTGCTATGTCGACTGGCTTTATCTGCCGAACATCATATTCTGACACTTCCAAGGTTAAGATTTTCTCGTTAGCGCCTCTTGAAAAGTAAATCGTCTCGTGCAGCGAAGCTTCCGCGTGCCAGCGTAAAAAGAAAAGGCACGTGCAGCGCTATATTCCACGATCCAGCCCTTTTTTAAAAAAAATGTTTTAAAGCCGCGCACAGCATAAAATGAAGAGCTGAGCTTCGAAAAAGCAACAAGAGCGAAAATGTAAATTGCAGCTTAAAATAAAAGTAAAAAATAAAGCACGGACGTCGGTGGTGTGGATAGGGGTTAGAGTTCGCGGCAAAAAAATAGCCGCTGCATCATTAAGAAAAAGGTATAAGTCGCGACGCATCACTGCTAATAAAAATATCAAAAGGAAAATTAAAACCATAACCCTAACCCTAACCACCTAACCCGAAACACCTTAACCCGAATCACCGCATTTGCCGCTCCGAACAAAAAGGGGTGCTGACAAAAAAAACGATGTCGGGTTGTAACAAAAAAAAATCAAAAACGAAAAAAATCTGAAAAATGTCGAAAACTAAAAAGCAAAAAAAAAAAGAGAATGTAAAAAAAATGTAAGCTAAAAACCGTTAAAAATTCAAAAAAAAATGTAAAAAAAATGTAAAAAAATGTAAAAAAACAAAAACTCGGAAAATAGAAAAAACTGAAAAAAAATTTAAAAGAAAAATCTAAACTGGGGCCCGAAGGAAATTAAAAGAAAGTTAAAAAAAGAAAGTGTGTGCTGCAAAATGTGGTAAAAAAAATTAATTTTTCAAAAAAAAAGTGAGCAAAAAAAGATCACGAAAAAAATTAAAATTAAAATTAAAAAAAGGTGCGTTTGCGGGAGGCGTGCGTGGGGGGGGGGGGAGGAGGGTTAGGGTCCGCACAATCAACAGCTGCTGCATCATTAAAAGCATTTAAAAAATGAATTAAAGAAAAAAGAAAAGAAAAAAGTAACCCTAATCCTAAGCCTAATCCTAAGCCTAATCCTACCTAACCCCATAACTAACCTAACTAACCTAACTACCCCCAATTCATACTTATCCTCTCTACCACTTGCACAAAAAGTTAAAGTTAAAAATTCAACAGGAAAAGAAAAATTTTTTTTAGTTTCCAGAAAAACAATTTTTTACAGAATCAGATTTTTTTACAACCAACAAAAAATTCTCGAATGAATTTTTAGGTGTTAAAATATATCAGAAGTTTTCAAGTAGCAAAAATTTTTAGCAAGGAAAACTTTAAAAAGAGGGGGAAATTTTGTTTAGAAAAGCAAGGCCGCAAATGCAGCAGAAGCCACGCCGAGGGCGAATTTCTTGTTTACTAGAAAACTACCATTTCGGCACTTTTCCTTTTCAGGCTCATCTGTTTCACCCTCTTTACCCTTTCTCCATGCACAATTTTGCTTGTCGCCTGTTTTGTCATTTTCACAAGCGGTTTTATCTTTGTGCCCTGTGCACCAAGCTGCAGTTGTTCCCCCCTCTTTGGTTGTGCCTTCTGTTCCTGCTGTTTCCGGTGTTGCCGATCCTGGTTTAGATTTGCATTCCCCCTTTCCATCTTTTTCTTCCCATTTGCAGTTAGCTTTGATGCAAGTCTGGTTTGTTGTGTGAGTGCTACAGTTGGTCGTCGTCTGCCCTATTGTATGCTGTTTTTGAGTTCCTCCTTTGATTTTCTCAAGTGCAGCGGCCGTAGCTTTTGCCGAGTCTACAATAACAACTGCATCTTTCTTTAGTTTTTTGATCTGTTCTATTATCTGTAATCCGCGTTGCTTGCTGCTTTCAAGTGTTTGAAGGCCTAGCGCTAGGTTTTTTAGCGGGGGTATCCAGGTTAGTTGTTCTACTATAGGCTGTGCCTTGCTTGCGAAGCCGCTGAACTCTAAGCATACGCCTTGCGCTTTGTTGCCGTCACATTTCGAGCTTGCGAACCGTCCTAGGTATGCGTTGTTGGTGTCTTTGTGTATGAGGGTGTCGAGGTTAGTTATCGCGGCTAGTATTTCTGTGCCGTTTAATTGTCCACCGGCAACCGGACATGATTCTGCTAGCTTGCCTAGGTTCGCTGCCGTTGCCCCGGTCGCGAATGTGCTGGCGGCTTCCCATTCGCCACCGTCAGCCGCCTGTACGCAAACTGCTGGGTCTACATTGTTTGTGCCTCTAAAGCTGACGCATGTGAGGGCTGCCAGGGCTGTTGCCGGGTTGCCGTCGCCGCCTTGCGCTTTGAATACTGAGTCCCTTGTGCCTGTTGTTGTGCCTGTGAAAACCTTTGATGGGTCTGGGTTGCTAGCTGGCTTTGCATTTTTTCCGTATACGGCTGTTGCTATGGTTTCTTTTGCCGTGTTATCCTTGGGTGCGTCGGACGGTGGTTGTATGCTCTGCAATTTTTTTCGCCAGCTCGTGCGCTCTTGTGCTAATGTGCTTTAAGTGGTCCCGGGCTAGAGTTGCTTGGTCTTCGGTTAGTTCCATTATTCCCGCCTGTTTTTTTTGTCCCCCCGTCGTTGCTTCCAGTTTTTTGGCGGCGATCTTTGTCCACCGAGGCCAGTTTTCTTCAAACCCTCTGCCATCCTGGCCCGCTGATTTTGGGTTATCGTGCGTTTTCTTCGCAGCTTTGTCTCTGTAAAACATTTCTTGCCAAGATCCTGTTGCTGCTGAAAAATTTACCATGTGTATGTAGTCCAGGTCGTCTTCTGGCATAGCCGGTATGGTCGGTATCTCTACTTCGCGCGGTGCCATCGCCACGAATTTGCACAAAGCCGCGTGTTCCTGGCGGTTGGCTCCGCCCACAATGTCTGTCCCTTCTGTTTTCGTCACTAACCAAAGCACAATCGTCATTGGTAGCATTATTGCGTACATTTCAGCGGTCTCTGTGGTGAAACCTTGTGTTGTTGACCTTTATTGTGTCCATATAATATGCAGATGTTGTTGTTAAAAAAATCAGCTTATCTTTGGGGTATACTTTGTCTTAAACAGAAAAGTAATTAGCGTGGTCACCTAGCCGTGCTCTCGACCCTTGGTTGTTAACAGCTACACTCGTGCCAAAACGCTGTTATTTCTTTTATTTTGACTTTATTTTGTGACGGTGCCGAGATCAGCGCTGGTAGTGTGCTCACCAACCACATGTACTCATCCTCAGCAATGTGGTGGAAAACAATAAGGTTGGGATTTTTTTCTACAAATTTGTCGAGTGACATTTGTAAATGCATTACATAACGACAATCTTGCATATCCACAGTCAGTAACCCTTCAAATTTCAATTTACTCCTTATAACTTCTCCAGTCATAATATCTTCATTAAGTGCTCTAAAATCCATATATGTTTTAAAATTTCTGAATTTAATTGGTGACTTTACTAATTTTTTCAAAGGTTTATAATCGACAATTTCCTTAACTACATCCCTAGATAAAGTGGACGCATAACCTATCGTGTGCCATGTAATTTCATCACTAAATTCTTTAGGATATCCAACAGCTCTCCCCATATTCAATTTCTCCCTTGGAAGCACCTCCAGATATTGAAGATACAATTGCACTCTCATAAAAATATCATCATCTGCTTTCATAATATAAGGATTAGTTGTTTTGAATATTTCAACTTCAAATTTGAATTACAAGTATGTTTTTCTACTCATTATCAGTTCCGCTTCCCAACCCCAATTACCCGCATCTCCAACTTCTTTATTTGTTGTCGGATTCACATCGCAAACAGGTAAAATAATAACATCCTGATTTAACTTTGCCTCTTCCTCAACAATTTCTCTTAGCTCACAATTGTTATTTGTGTGAGGTGAAAGAGCATATATTACAAGAAACTTTCCAGTAAAATTATTTACCTTTCTCGCCACTTCGGGATAACTCCAACACGTGTCTCTCTGTAAATTCCTTCTTCTGAACCTCTCATTATTATCTATCGAAGGTATTCCAACCACAACCAAATAATCTTCAGTTTTCCAAATCCTCCTAACATCTTGCGAAATAAATTTCATATACTTATCTTCAACAATATCTAGTGAAATGGATTCACCTTCATTGAACAAGCCATAGAGTGACACACACAAACTGATGCACATAAAAATAAAAGGTAAACAACATACTGCTGCATAGATACATCTTATATAATTCAGAAAGCACTATTACCATACTAACGGAAACTTTGAAATACTTACTAAATGATAAAAACCTGAGAATATGAAGTCGTTTGCAGCACAAAGGTGTTTACATAAGTAATACCTTGATATACTTATGATATGGCTATTGAACGGTGTATGCTCAGTGCCTGCAGCTTACGGTTGAGCACGTGTGTACGGTTTCTTTTTCAGTCGTAAGATGCGGGCACATCTATGGAGTCACAACTACTTTCATTCCGCAGTTTTTTGTATACATATTTCTATTCTATACGCTGTTATGTGAATTTTTGTAACCAGTTACACCGATGTGTACAAAGGATAGTAAGAATTTTACCAACATCCTGTGATAACTACCCTATTCACCGTATTTCATTATCATAATCTTCTCACCTTAGATAGATAAACTACAGTTACTACTATTTCTTCCACCATTTCTGCAGTTACATCAATCTGCTTTTTTGTAAAATGCGCGCATGATCGGTTTATCATGTATAACTTTCTTTTTCACTGGCCTCTTTCACATTCTTTTGATTCTCTGCTATGCTTTCCTTCATTTTTTGAATACTGCTCCCCTCGCTGCGGATAATTTAGCGAGTTTATTTGGCTTATACACTGGACTATTTCCAACTATGATTGTCGACTCTGTCATCTCCTTGTGTATCATCATGACCCTCCTCATATTTGCGCATAAAACTGCGTATATTCCCTTCCCCTCTTTTCGTCACTAACCCGCTTTGCACCCTTGTCACTGACTTAAGTGCATCCATTTCGGCAAGTCAGTTACTCATCAATACTACCCTTTTTATAATATTCGTATATGCACACTCACAACACTCTTATAATATTATTACTATTAATATCGTGGTAACATCTTTAACTATCTTCATTATTTTTATTTTGATTTTGAACCTAAATTATTCCCAATATCCAGAAAATATACAAAATAAACCAAATTGTAATAGCACTCTTTTTTATACCTTTCTCCCAATTGTTTCACACCCATAGGCCACTATCATACATATTTCATATGTTTAATATTTTTAAATCTTCACAATTTTCAACGTTTTTCGACATTTTGCAAATTTTTTATCAAAAGTTGTTAAAATATATCAAATTTTATAAAATTAAGAAAATTCTTACAAAATGGCAAATTTTCATATATTTCATAATAATGAGCAAAAATACTTAAAATAATACCAAACTCGCAGAATCAGAAGCAATACTCAAAGAATTTTTCTGATTGACGAGAAAAATGGAATCTTTGCACTATTTTCAATCCCACTTGCAGTTTACAGTTCAATCTTTCTTTTGTTTATCTTTGCAATCTATGCTTGTCTTTCCATCATTCCCTTCTGTTTCTTGGTTTGCTTTTTCTGCTTCTTTTTTGGCTTCCTCACTCAATGTGCACTTTTTCTTGGGATCTTTTGCTTCGGCGTTCCATTTGCATTTTGGGGTGGCTGTGCATTCTGGCTCTTTGTCTATGTTATTGCATTTTGCTTCATCTTCTTCTTGTTTCTGCTTGGGGTCAGTTTTGGGGAGTTGGTTTATAATTTTTTTTGCACGTAGCTCAAGCTCTTCTTCGGCGCCAATGTATTGCTGCCATGCCTATTCTTGTAAGATTTGTATGTGATGCTCGTAGCTTTTTATTTCGTTTTGTTTGGCGTATCCTAGCTCAAGTTTCGTTGCGGCATCCTCAAATTCCTGTATCCACGGTATCTGCTTGGTTCTGCCATCTAGTATGCCGGTGTACTTGACGCAGCTGTTCCCGGCGTTTGCCATGTCGCATGTCCCTGCGTTGGCGGCTTTGCCGAAAATATTCTTGTGGCTTGCTGTTGTGCCACTAGGTTCGCCGCGTCCGAGTATCGCGGCAAATTTGCTTACGGCCCCCCTGATTTGCTGCGGCGTCAGTTGTTGTAGCGGCTTGAGTTGGGGGCAGGCCGTCGCTACTTTTTCCCAGGCCTGCTTGGCGCTGTCGCCGCTTTGCAGGTCGCTTAAACTGGCTGTGCTCGCGTCCGTCCCGCACGTTTTGCCGCTCGCATCGCTTGTGCTGCAAATGCAAATCGCGTCGTAAGCTAGGGCTTGTCCTAGTCCGCCGTAGCCGCCTCCTACGTTGGCGTGTCCGCAGTTGTTGGTTATGGAGGTTTTCAGTGGCGCCTTGTCAAAGGCTTTGTGGCCTTTGCCGTACAGTGCGTTAGTGAGGTGACCCTTTGTTTCTTTAAAAGCTGTTTTAGCTGCTTCCACAGCTGCTGAGTGCTTAATTTTGACAGCTTCCGCGGCCCTGCTTATCCGATCCAATTTTTTGTTGGCTGTTAGCTGCCATTCTTGGACCGGCAAACGCTTGTAAATTTTTTTGCCGGTTGTGTCGGTGGCTTCTGTAATTTTTTTTTTCAGGTTGTCCCATTCGGTCTTAAGCGCTTCGTCTATTTTCCCGTCGCTTTTCTTCAGTTTGCCGTCTTTGTCGTTGTACCAGCTGCTTGTCGCTGTCGAGAGGTTCAGCAAGTTTATGTCCTCGAGCGGCGTGGTAATGTCTTCCGTTGTTGGTCCGTCTGGAATTGCCGCCGCTGCGTCTACTAGTCGTTTTAGTTCACAGACAACAAGGTATTCGGCCACATTGTCGCCTGCGGCGGACTCCGTGCGCTGGAGGACATTAGTTAGTAGTACGGCCAATCCCACAACCAGCTGCCGTGCGGTAACTTCCTTCATTGTTTTTCTTCGGGGGTTGGGTTTTAATAGAAATATAAATTTCAAGAAGACTGAATGCCAGTTGTAAATTCATCATTGTTATTCTGTGAGCTGAGAAACTAATGAATATTGAAGTTTGTGGTATAGAAAGAGAACCTCTTGGATGTCTCCATACCGACATTGCTTCCACATTCTACCTTTGCTAAAGACTTTTCGTAAAGAAACCGTATCATATAAATTTTATCGTTTAAATATTAGGTGTTTTGGGCTTTGAACCACAACCTCCGTCGATGAAAATGGTAGAATCTCTTCCGTCAATGCAATAACTACATTTTACAGTTTACACAGCTTGAACCTTTATGGCAACAACCGAAATACAGTTTTTTCGCAAGTTTACAGTTTTAAATCATTCCACTTCCGTCTATATCTATTGAATTTATCTTCTTAAAATTATGTTTATTGCACCTTTAAAATATTATTTTTTATAACTACCATTGAAACTTCAAAGTTTATGCTTTGTTATTGATTCTGTTTGGCGACAATTTATACAGGGTATGTCGGCATAATAACCATGCAGCACTGCTTCTTGTCAAGAAAAATTTTCTTCGCCTGGTTGTGCTTAAATCCTGCCTGATTACATACCTTTCACGCTTTAAACATGGTCATTGTGGTGTTGATTACATTTGTAAAGTCTTTTGAGTGCCCTTAGTCACTGCAGTAAGGCTTAGTCACCTCTTACCTATATGAAAATTATTCGGTCCTTGAATGGCGTCAATATGTCACCTGTATACGATCACGGAATTGGAAGAATGACGTCATTGGTTCTCACTACTTTGTAGAGATCTTCTATCAACTTACTCATGGGCTTTTAAAAGTACTTTCCGCGTTTTTTAAAGTTCTTTGTTTTCTTTCCATTGTAATATATTAGCACTCCTAGTTTAAAATATTTCATTCTGATAATATTATATTGGGTGACACAAATGTTAGTGCTTGTTATACCATCTGATGAGAACTCGACTTTAACATTACCTCATACTTTCTCAATACATTCTCACTATTATCCTTCTTGTTCCACTTCTTCACAAATAGACGTTAGAATCCACCCTTAGATTTAAAATCATAGTCGACAGCTTAATCTTTTTAGTAGTATCTTTCCACTTCTATATGAAAAACAGAGCACAACATCCTTCAGTGTCTTTTTTCTGCATTCTGCTACCCTGCATTCTTTTATTTCACTCCACATTTTGTTTTTTAACCTTCCTTTTCTACCGTTGTTTATGCGGACACCGTGGAAACTCTTTTTCCACAAAAAGTGCACTCTATCCGTGTGTGAATGTTCCTTCCATCACGCTCTTTCGTACAATGATGACCATCCCCATGTTTTTATTTTTCACCGTTCATATTACATCTCCTCCGCTTCTTCTCTTTCTGCATTTCATTTAATAATATTCATACACCTCTCTTTCACTCCCTGCAACTTCCTATGAGACTCATTGTCCTACTCAATACCTTACTTTCATTACACCATCACCATTTTTAAGTGTGCCTGTTTTTGGCTTAGTGCTTACTCTCCATCAACCTTCACATAATAATAGTATATACACAATTACAACACTCTTCTATCGTTATTATTATTAGTATTAAACCAATAAATTATTGCTAATATCCATGTAATAAGCAAAATAATCCAAAATAAAATAGCACCCTATTTTCATATCCTTTTACACTACAGCTTTACATACATAAACTACAGTCACACACATTTTATTAAAATTACAAATTTCCAAATGTTCACTAATTTGTGCATTGTTTTTCAAAAACAATTTAAATATATGAAATTTTCACAAATTTCATAAAATTGAGCGAAAACCTTTTACCAATAATTCTTAAAAATGTTATTCTAGAAGCAAAACAGCAAGAGAAAAGGGGGCTTTATTTACAAAAGAATACCACCCTGTGGTATTCAAAGTTTTGCCGTCTTTTCATTCTGTTTTTTTAATTGTTTTTCAACATACACGCTGAACGTGCACTTTTTACATCTCCTTTGAGTTTAAAAACGAAACAGTTTTTCTCCTTTTTTCCCCCTATATCCTTCTTTATTGTATTCTTTCTCTTTCTATTCTATGCAGAGAGTTATGAATTTAGAGTTCGCTATCGATTTCTTTAAGTCATAGTTTTTTAGCACTATGTCTCCTCCTCTTTTTGCCTGATATTGTTCTAAGATAACACGAAGGTGGGTTATATCTTTAATATACCATGCGATTTCGGCCATCTCAGTATTGTGCCATGGTCCAGTATGCCGTCTCATCGTGGGAAGCCAAGAGCCAGCAGCGTTCCTTTCATGGGGGACACTGCTGTGCTCCGGCTACGGCATCATACAGCACAGGGATCAGCAGCGTCTTGCTGGGACACCGTTCTTCATTTGTCGGTCCCTGGGCACGTGCCAGCGTGCAATCAGCAGTATCATCCGCACTAAGATGCTGCTGTCCGGTGATGTGGAAGAGAATCCCGGCCCGTCGTTGCGCGGGATGCAGTGAAACTGCACCTGGCTATCTCAAGGAAAGAGATTAGCACTCCACAAAACCCTTGTTGATGAGCGGATCGCCTTTTGTCTGTTGAGCGAGACAAGGATGACGCCTGGAGAGGCGGCTTGCTATAGCGTTGCTGGCTACCAATATCACGGAATAGCTCGTAACTGCAAAGGAGGTGGTGTATCAATACTAGTGAGGGGGGACCTACCAGTCGAGACCGGTATGGCCGTTGTTGGTCGCATTGAACAAGTTCATGCAACAATTCACCCTGCACGTGGAACGGCGCTGACTTTCACGTCGGCATACATCCCACCAAAACATACCTTCACGGCAACTGACCTAGATACGCTTCTGACGACTGACGGTGCCCAGATCATCGGTGCAGACGCTAACGCACACGCGTTGACATGGGATCGCGCGAGCGCAGTAAATACCAAGGGTGAAACCCTCACACACTGGTGCATTGACAACCAGCTTCTGGTCTGCAACACTGGTGAGTGCACCAGGTACGCGCGCCACCACGGGGAGTCCACCCCTGATGTGACGCTGTCAAGGAATTGCACAGTGTACACGTGGACATCGCTGTATTCTCCCGATAGCGATCACCATCACATATTTTTCGACGTTATCGTTGGAGACGACACAGATGCACTGAGTTGCCCGCGGCTTCAAACACCCATGTACGCATGGCTAAAAGCTGACTGGAGGAATTTCCGTCTCAAGGTTGACGAGCTCTGCAGGAAAATTAAGAGAGAGAAGAACGTCAACACCCTGGAACAGAAATTGAGCTCCGCCATCCGCATTGCGACGAAGGTCTCCGTCCCCCGTGGCTGCAGAGCAACGCCACCACATTGGACATCTGAGCTCGCGAAACTCGATGAAGAGATCGCTGTATGCGGACCCTCCCACCGAAGGGAAAAGTTTATAGCCACGCATAAGCAGATCCTGGACCGTACCACAAAGAAGAAATGGAGCACGCTATGCTCCAGACTTGCGGTGTCAGACCGCTGCAGTTGGCACATTGTCAAGAAGGTATATGCGCCACGACCACTAACCACACCGACGGTACTTGTTGATAACGCGGCCATCACGGACTACCGTCAAGCTGAGAGGTTCATTAAACTGTACTCGTCCCGCGCAAGAAGGCACCCCGACTCACACCCACCGACACCCATAAAGACGACAGCGAGTGAGTTCAGTCCCACCACGATGGCTGAACTACGAAGATCGATCAAACTGCTACCGAGTGGATCCGCAGCCGGACCTTATTGCTTATACAACGATTCACTACAACATCTCGGTAGAACAGCGCTGAATGTTGTTCCGAGGCTATTCAATGAGAGCCTACGAAAGGGAGTCGTGCCGCCTGCATGGAAGACTGGTGTTATCATCCCCATCCTGAAGGCCGGAAAAAAGGCGGAGGACCTCGATTCTTACAGGCTTGTGACGCTCACGAGCTGTCTCTGCAAAGTCATGGAGCACATAATTGCCTCGAGACCTAGAGACACTGTTGAGTCCCAGCTGGCACCGCAGCAATCAGGCTTTCGCCACGGATGCTCAACGCTCGAACAACTCCTGCACGTCCGCGCTGCCCTCTGCCGTCCCACGCACCAACCTCGTACGGGTGCTGTATTCTTCGACTACGCGAAGGCATTTGATACAGTAGACCACGACACAATTGCGAGGGAAATGCACAGAATGAAGGTATCACCCCACATTGTGAAGTGCAACGTAGCAATTCTGACTAGCCGAGCTGGCAGAGTGAGATTCAAGGAGAAGCTCTCCAGAAGCAGAACATTTGAGCGAGGAGTGCCACAAGGAACTGTCCTTGGCCCAATCATGTTCATTATTGTCATGAACTCGTTGAGCCAACGCCTTGCAGAAGTGCCGTTACTGCAGCACGGATTCTTTGCAGACGACCTGACGCTACTTGCGAGGCACACAGAGAGGGATGTCATCAACCACACGCTGCAATGCGGCCTAAACGTGGTGTTACAGTGGTCAAAAGAGTACTTCATGTCTGTCAACGTAGCGAAAACAAAGTGCACACTCTTCGGGTGTATAGAGCGCCATCTCCTTACATTACAACTGGACGGCGAAAGAATAGGAGCTGACAGGACACCGAAGCTTCTAGGAGTAACATTCCAGTGTCTGCAGGGGATGGCAACACATGCGGCCGAAACGAGACGCAAGATGGACTTCCGACTACTGCAGATAGCAGCCATCTCAGCTTCTACATGGGGGCCAAGACGACAAGTACTGAGAGGTTTTTATCTAGCACTCGTACAGGCACACACCATGTATGGCATTGAGGTATGGTACTGGGACGCTTCGGAACGAAGTCGGAACGAAGTTGCAGCAGCGCAACACAAGGGTAGTCGCATCATAGCCGGTATACCGCATGGGACGCGCAAAGAGGACTCTCTGCTGGAAGCAAACCTCCTGCCACTCAAGACGACCACTCTTGTGCGCAGAATGAAGTTCATGCTGATGTGTGAGCCACGAGACGGATGTTTGCGCCGCAGTGCTGAGGAAGTATATCACAGCAAACACCTAGTCAGAGCCCTACATTCCCGCATCATACGGTCCTACCCTCACCTCCACATTGAGCCACGGGAGCACCCACTAGAGACATCGACGCTCCGCCACAGCTGCCGACCGATATTTCACACGCAGATAAAGCCTGTGTGCGCTGATGACCCTGACGATGTCAAAAGGGAGGCTTCCGAAAAGTGGATTGAACGGCATTTTGCACGGAGGGGGAAGGAGCCACCGCGGCGAGAGCACTACGAATTGTGGACTGATGGATCCGTGTCCCTCGGTGAGAAGTCCGGAGCAACTGCCCTGCTCTATAGAAACAACACGCTGATTTGCGCACCCAAAACCGGAGCAGGGGAACTCTCATGCAGTTACAGAGCGGAATGCGTAGCATTAGAGATAGGACTGCAACGGCTGCTGAAATGGCTTCCGGCATACAGAAGCACAACGAGCAGGTTGTCCATCTTCTCTGACTCGCTGTCAATGTTAACAGCACTGCAGACAGGCCCCCTAGCCGTAACGGACCCAATTCTAAGACGACTATGGAGGCTTCTGTTTAAAGTTCAGAGAAGGAAGATACGTATCCGACTGCAATTTGTGTTTGGCCATTGTGGCGTGAAACGGAATGAGGTTTGTGACGAAATGGCCAAAAAGGCCGCAGATTTACCACAGTTGCGAGACACATGGATCCCCAACATCATTGCTTATGCGAAGCGAGTGCTTAGGTCGGAAGAAGTCCATGAGAACACTCATAGGTTTGGTATCACGGGCAAACACCTTCCAACAAAACCTAAAAAAGAAGAACTGACGAGGGAAGAAGAAACGGCACTGGCACGCTTTCGGGTTGGGTCTTCAAGACACTATGGATGGATGTTGCGAAAGATCAACCCGAGTGTGCCTCCACAGTGCCGATGGTGCAACCCGCAACATGCAGAGATAGGACCAACAATACAAACGGCCCCACCTGTTGCGACACGCACTCTTCAGAGAACCTCCAAACCAGCTAAATGTACGGAATGTGATGCCACATACCAATGCCGCTCGAGTGCTGTAACGCACATGGTAAACAAACATGGCTTTGTGCGAGCTGATGCCCTCCGGAGGATCAAATACGGCGATGCAACACCTGCAGTGGACATCCCCCCGGAGCCCCCTCCAGTGGTGGCGATCGTTCCTCTACCATCGAGCACACGAGTCCCGATGAGACCGCAGGTGCTTCATTGTACCATCTGTGCCTCCAAATTCGCAGTTCCAGGCCGACTATTACACCACCTTAGAACAATACATGGCATAGGCAGCGGTAGTTGCCGCGTGAAAAGGGGGCGGAGAGAACGAGGAACTCAGTGCAAGGAGATGGTAGCGCCCCACGCAGCGCCAGCCCCTCAGGATACACGGAAGCTGCCGTTTCAATGTGACCTGTGCGAGGCGAGCTTCGGTACACGCCCTTCCCTGTCACTACACAAGAAATTCAAACATAAGAGCATAGTGACGGAGGACGGTACCGTGGTGTTGGTGCAATTCCCTCGTAAGCGTGCCCGTGAGGGAAACGTTGACGTCCCGGGGAAAGGCGAGGTGCAGTGTGGTGTGTGCCAAAAAGTTCTCAGTTGCAGGGACTCCCTCATCCGACAATGTAAGGCATTTCACAAAGGTGAGGGATTCGAGCTTAAATGCAGCAAAAGCACAAAATTGTGTGCCACTGATTCCCCGCATACAAACGCATTCATGTTGGTGTGGCCGACATGCGGAAGGCAGTGTGCTAGCAAAACTGGCCTCACCCTACATCAAAAGAAGATGCACGGTATGAAGGTAGAGCGCACTGTTACCAGCCAACGCGGCGACTGCGAAGAAACGTCGCTGCACTTGATGAGCTGTCCCGGTTTGAAGGAGTTACGTGTCAGGTTTGCGGTAGAAGGTGTGTGTGTGTGCAGGATATATGCTTCTCTAAAAGGCTGGCGCAATTTCTCATTGCGGTTGAACGGAGCCGGCCGCAGGTGAAGTCCTCCCCTAATGTATCAGTCATACAACCCACTCTCCCTTCTGCAACTTCCCCCCTTATTGCCGAGTGTGGAGCTAGCAGGAAAAGCACCGGACACAGAAATAGCCCAGACACCCTCAGAGACAGAGGAGGTATGCAATCAACAAGCAACAAAAACAGAAAGAGGGAGAGAGAATAATAAACGAATAACAAAAATCAAAACAAAAGGATTGCTAATTGACATCTTTGGGAGAGTCCGGGGTGGGGGGCTTGTCGCCCCATCTGCTGTATTCCGTTCAACTGCGGAGCTACAACAAAAATTATAGAGAGTGTGTTAGGCTGAATAAAAAAGGGAGACTCTGCCACAGTCGCCAGACCGATAGCATCTCAGGGCTCTACGGTGATGGCTGATGGCCGCGCCAGTGGGAGGAAACTCTCACGAAGGCACGAAGAAAAAACGTAAAAAATGTTATGTAAGTATCTTTTCAGTAAGGGCGATGCTATTTCATGCTTTTTTTGTGATAGTGCTTAAAGGATAAAATTCGCTTTTATATATCCGTATTTTAGCTGCAGCAGCCCGTCCACTTGCTTTTTTGTAGGTCTGGTATCACGGGAGCTACTAATAAAGTCTTGTATACAGTTTTGTGCGACGGGTTGTCGCGATGATTCTTAGCAGTTCCAATGCTACAACCTTAACGGTCAGTTCTATTATCATGTCTTTATGCGCAAGTACCGGAAACAGGCGTTACGTTGCGTTGTTGTTACCAAGAGTTGCGCAAATATACTTTGGTTTTCCGTTACTTCTGGTGCTGATTTCCGCCTTTCTACGGACTCATGTGCAACAGCTTCTACTTTCCTTGGAACCAAATTAGTCTTAAATGTTTCTGTTTGTGTTGCTTACCCTTTAAGCGACATATGGCTCCTATATAACGAGTTTGATAGAGATACAATTAATATATTTTCTTTCTTACGTCTATTGTACCATGGGTACTTCCCAATTGTTTCTTTTGTCTTCACTGTACCTGCCATTTCTGGCTTACAATCACTGTTCTTACAATAATCATGCACACTTACAACAATCTTCTATAAGTATCATTATTTTTTTATAACCATAAATTACACCAATTTTTATAAAATAAATCAAATACATTTAATTATAATATTTAATAATACCATTTATTTTCCATACAATATCACAATTTTACTTTACACACAGAGGTAACAACCACGTACATTTTGCGAATTTTTACATTTATACAACAAATTGTTAAAATATGTCAAGAGCTAACATTTTAAACAATCTCTTTCAAAATAAAAAAGAATTCATAAATTTCTTAAAATTGAGCAAAAAGCTTTTACCAATAATTATTAAAATTTTTATGCTATAAGCAAAAATGCAAGCAAAATTGGGTTTCTATCACAAAAGAATTTATCCCTCTGGCGTTTGTTTTCCCTCTTGATTCGGTCCATCTACCTGTTTTAGTGTGTAATTCGGATCTTTTACGCACTTTTTATTTTCGCCTGTTTCCTCCACTTTGCAGCCACCTTTGCAGTCATCTCCTGTTCCTTTTTTTGAAAGTTTCGTCTTTTTCTATTATTTTTTGCGGTTGTGCGTTGCCTTTTTGTTTCCACTTTGTTGCACGTGCGTGGTAACGCAAAACCTGAGGTGCCCGAAAAAAGCTTAGCTCCCGCGTAAAAAAAAGACGCTGCATCGCTAATAATTTAAAAATTGTGAATTATAAAAGAATAAAAAAAGAAGTAAATTAAAAAACAATCCCCAAAATTAAAAACCCTAACTCTAACCCTAACCGACTAACCCTAACCCTAACCCTAACCCTAACCCTAACCCTAACCCTAACCCTAACTAACCTAACTAACCTAACTAACCTAACTACCCCACCCCCTACCCATCCCCACCCACAAAAACTCAAAAAAAAACGGGAAAAGAAGGAAAAAAAATTTTACTTGCCAGAAAAAAATTTCTAGACAATCAGACAGTCAACTTACAAAAACAGTTCAATTTTTCGGGTAACTTGGGTGTTAAAATATATCAGAAGTTTTCAAACAGCAAGAATTCTATTAAAGAAAAAAAGTTGAGGGGGGGGGGGGGAAGTTATGGAAGCAAGAATGCAAGCAAAAGAGGGACCTTAATTACAGCTGAAATAATAACAGCTCCCTCTTTGACTTTGCACTCATTCTTTTCCTTGTTCCAAGTGCATTTTGTCGTGTCACATTTACTCTCTTCAGTGGCTTTGCAATCAGTTGTGCTTGCTTTATTATCCCCGTCTTTCTTTTCTCCTGTTGTCTGCTTCTGCTGTTTCTGTTCCTTGTCTAGGTTTGCATTCCCCCTTTCCGTCTTTTTCTTCCCATTTGCAGTTAGCTTTGGTGCAAGTCTGGTTTGTTGTGTGTGTGTCGCAGTCCTGTTCTGATTTTGCCTTGTCTTTGTCTTGATACTGTGACGGTTGGGCGCTTATTTGTTCGATCTGCCCCTCCGTATAAGTGGCTTGAGCGGTTGTTTTTAAGGTCTTAAGGGCCGCTGCTGTCGTCCGTAGTTTTTCTTCTTTTTCTTTCCTTTCATTTAGTAGCCGCGCAGCTATTTCGAGCTGCTGCATCCACTTCATTCTTGTTGTTTTGGGTGTCAAGTCCGTGTTATAGTAGGTTTCATAGTCTACACAAATGTGGTCATCGTCGCAGCTGCAGTGTTTGGACCCTGACTTCCCTAGTATCTTGTTTTTTGCTGTGTCGTCGTGGTATCTTCCTATCATTTGCTCCAGGTTCGCTATTGCTGAGTATATGCTGCCTGCAGTCGGCTTCAGAAGCGAGACCTCAGCGCAATTGCCAAGCAGTTTCTTCGCGGTTTGTTCTACGTTTGTTGCGCCGGTGGTCAGCCTGTCGTTAGTTGAGTATGTGTGCAGCCTTTGCTGTTTGCTGCTGCTTTCCCAGCACAAAGGCAAAGGACGTCATAGGCCAGGTTGTTTTCGACCTTTGTTCCTTTGCAGTCGTTCTGCCCGCGGTCCGCTTCATTCGATGTCTTTTTTGCCGGTTGTGCGTCGCCGTCTTTTTGTTTGTCACCATACAGTGCCGTGCGCAGTGCCGTTTTTATCGCCTTTAGTTCTCGACCGTTGGCAGCGGTGATGCCCTCCGTGTAGGTGCGCGCGAGAGCGGCTGCCTCTTCGGCGTAGACAGCTAGTTGCTTCGCCGTTTTGGCTTGCGCCGGGCCCTGTTTAGGTGGTGGGTTTTGTTCTAGCCATTTTTTGTTAGCAGCGTTCGGATATGTTGCCTTTTCTGTTTTGAGCCAGTTTGGCCATTTTTGGCCCCAGTATGATTCAAATTCTTGGTTTGTGAAATTCCCTTTTGAGGCTTGCCAGTCGTGGCTTGCGCCACCGCCGCCGAATTTGGTGCGCCATTCAGCGCTGGCTGCTGTCATGTTAAGTTTGTCGATCTCGAATGCGTCACTGGCAACACTGTCGTCGGATTTTAGCGGTTCTGGATCTGACTGCGCTAGTCTTATTAGCTTACAAAGCGTCCTGTATTCGGCTGCTGATTCTCCAGCACTTGTTGCCGCTTCTGCTCCTGGCATCAAAAGTTTTATAACATACAAAAAAGTTAAGAAATACCTTGTGTAACTTCGCATAGTCTTGCTTCTATAATTGAAAAGGGGAAATAAATTGGTGTTTTCTCCTGATTTTGTTTCCTGCTGCCCCTATTTTGCCGAAAAGGAATGTTAAGTTTACTTCTGTCGTTTTGGTCTTGGTTTTTAAATCGGAGTTTTGGGGACAGCAAAGGCAAAATAGAACGTTTGGCATGGCCGCTCGCTTCAAGCGTCTGTGCTTTTACTTTCTATTTTACTGCAATTTGTGGCAGCTAAACTCTGACCATGTGCTGTCGAGTCGCTCGAGTTTGAACAGTACTGTGCTGTCCTTATTTTTTTCTTTTAGTTGGCTTCTCAACTAAATGTATTCATCTATTTTTATGTGGTGGAAAACAATAAGGTTGGGATTTTCTTCTACAAATTTGTCGAGTGGCCTTTTCACATTCATTACATAATGACAATCTTGCATATCGACTGTTAATAAACTTTCAAGTTTCAATTTGGTCCTTATAACTTCGCCAATCATAATATCCTCATTAAGTGCTCTGAAATCCATATATGATTCAAAATGTCTGAATTTAAGTGGTGACTTTACTGAGTGTTTCAAAGGTTCATAATCAACAATTGCCATAACTACATCCCTAGATAAAGTGGACGCATAACCTATCGTGTGCCATGTAATTTCATCACTAAATTCTTTAGGATATCCAACAGCTCTCCCCATATTCAATTTCTCTCTTGGAAGCACCTCCAGATATTTTAGATACAATGGCACTCTCATAAAAATATCATCATCTGCTTTCATTATATAAGGATTAGTTGGTTTGAATATTTCAACTGCAAATTTGAACTACAAATATGTTTTTCTACTCATTGTCAGTTCTGCTTCCCAACCCCAATTACCCGCATCTCCAACTTTTTTATTTGTTGTAGGGTTCACATCGCAAACAGGTAAAATAATAACATCCTGATTTAACTCTGCCTCTCCTTTAACAATTTCTCTGAGCTCACAACTGTTATTTGTGTGAGGTGAAAGTGCATATACTATAAGCAACTTCCCAGTAAAATTATTTGACTTTCTTGCCACTTCAGAATAACTCCAACACGTTTCCCTCTGTAGATTCCTCCTTCTAAATCTCTCATCATTATCTATTGAAGGTATTCCAGCTACAACCAAATAATCTTCAGTTCTCCAACTTTCCCTTACATCAGTGGAAACAAATCTCATATACTCATCCTCAACAATTTCAAGTGAAATAGTTTCACCTTCACCAAACAAGCTGTATAGCGAAACGAGTAGATTAATCTCCATAACAATGAAATATAAGCAACCTACAGCCGCATAAATACATCTTATACACTTCATAAGATACTATTAACATACTAATGAAAATGTTAAATATCTTATAAAATCGTAGAGTTTATTAAAAGAGAAGCCAGTTGTGCCACTAAGGTGTTTATTTGAGAAATTGTGTTTACATTTATATATAATGCTTCAATACTGTTATGATATAGCTGTTGAATAGTGTATGTTCAGAGTGTATATCTTATATGTTAGCACAAACGCATAGTTTACCGTTATAGATGGTATTTTCCTCTAATAAACCGGTGACTCACGCTTCTTAATTCTGCTACTTAAGTGAATACACATTTTCTCTTGTACACTATTGTGGAAGTTGCAGCTGCCATTAGCACAGATTCGTTTAGATATACTATTTATTTTACTACGTATTTGTGATACCCACCCCGGCCATCAGTTCTTATTATGAAAAACCCGTGAATATTGCTTCATGAAATACATGGTACTGTTTTTTCTAAAAGTTTCTGTGCAGTACCGTCTGGTCAGTTGCGTGTTAAATGTAGAGCAGCATCTCTTCCTGTACCATTTCGCTCTGTGTTTTATGAACGGTATGGAGCCTGTTTACTCCGTATTTTTTTGCTTTGTTTGTTGCCATTGTTTCTGCTTTTTCGAATAACGTTAGGAGGCCCATTGGATTACACACCGGACACTGTTTGCCCTCATTATATCCACATCATTCTTTTTTACAAGATGATTCTGTCTCTTCTCAGCTCCTCTTTTGAGAGTACTTATAATCTTGGCCCCTGTTTTGCTTTCGTTTAATAATAATATGCCTGTTCCACCAGCGTTAGCCTGTCATATTGCCTTAATGCCACATAAGACTTTTCATTTTTCAAGTACTTTTCTTTTAGTCGTGGATCTATTCACACCACCACGTTTATTTATATGCCGGAAAATAAACACTCACAACATTCTTCTGTAATTATCATTATTATTATTATTATTACAATTATTATTATTACTGCTCTTATTATAATATTCGTATATACACACTCACAACACACTCTCATCTTATTATTATTATTACAATTATTATTATTATTACTGCTCTTATTTTTTTATTCGTATATACACACTCATATACACAAAGTAAACAAAATCAACAAAATTGTAGAGTAGCATTTTTTTAAATACCATGTCACACTATCACTTTTCACTTATAGGCCACTATCACACTCAGTTTTATAAAAAATTTAGACTTTCAAGTGTTTCAAATTTTCATAAAAAAAGTGTTAAAGTATAACAAATGGTTGAAAATATATTAGAAAGCTTTATAAATTTAGCAAAATTGAATACGAATCTTTAAAATGCTTGAATGATACCAAACTCATAAAAGAAGCAGAAATCAGTGAAATTTTTTTATTGACAAGAAAACTGGAATTCAGACATTTGCCTTCGATCCATCCACAAGCAGCTTTTTTATTTTTCGGAATTTCACCTTTCACTGCAGCACATTCTTCAGGGGTTTTGCTTGGCCAAACTTATCTGTTTTTTGTTTCTCCATTTCCTTCAGCTGTTTCTGCCTGTGTTGTTTGTTGTGCTACGTGTGTGCCGTATTCAATTTGCAGTATTCTCCATTCTCGTCATTTTTACCTTTCCATTCGCATATTGGTTTCTTTCCTTTGCACTCAGTTGCCACTTTTATCGCTTAGCACTGTTCTTTTTGCTTTTGCTCTTGTGCTTTACTTCCTGCTGTTGATGGGTTTGGTGTCGTCGGCGTCGCTGGTGTTGTCTCATCCTCGTCGAATAGTAGGTTGGTGGAATCATTGAGTAGCTGTAAACTGCGTGTAATGGCTGTCATTTCCTTATTGGCGTCTGCCGCTGCTTCTTTGGCCAACGCTGCGTCGCGTAGATTTCTAAGCCACTCTATTCCTTTGGCTGGGTCGGTCACATCTGACTCTTTGTACTTCACGCACCTGCCGCCATTGCTATCTTTGTTTCCTTTGCATCCTTCGTCGCCGTTCCCCATTATTGAGCCCAGGACATATTTATGAGTTTTCGCCGTTGCCGGCGTTTGCCGGCCCAGTAGTTCCGCCAGTCTCAGTCTGATTGCTTCTACGGTTGCCAGAGTTAATTTTACCTGCGTTTTCCTCTTCTGACAAGCGGTCTTCAAAGGTGTCCAGTTTGCTTGCGTCTTTGAGTTTCCTCCCCAGTTATCGTTGCTGCCGCTCCCGGTAGCTGCTGTGTCTGTCCCGCACACCTTGGCGCCATTGGTCGCGTCACCATTGTCATATGCACAAAGGCAAAGAAGGTCTAGTTTGAGGGAGCTCCCTACTTTGAGTTGAGTAGGCGTTGTTGTCCCCGAGCAAATGACTGCGCGGTTGCCTGGCCCATAGTTTGTTGTTGCTTCTGTGTTGCCCGCTCCGAAGCCGGCGTTATTTAAAAGTGTCAGAATGTTTGTTGCCTGGGCGATTTTTAGTGTTGTCTGGGCCGCTTTGTAAAATTCAAAGGCCCTTTCGGCGTACAAACGTAATTTCGCGAGCTGGGCTTTGCTAAGCTTTTTCGTCGACCACTTTGCGTAGTCGGCTTTGTTGGGGTCTGTTTCGATTGCATTCTTACATTTTTTCCAGAAGGTATAGTATTTTTCCCACCGTCCATTTTCGGTTCCTGTTTTGGGTACGGCAGGTTTGTCTTGTAGTTAACTTAAATCCTTTGTGTGGTCAATGTCGGCTTTAAAAGTGCTGGCTGCAATTGACATGTTTATGGCCCCTATGTTAATTGCTATTGCACTAGCGCTGTCTGTTGCAGGCGCTAGCTCGGGCGCTGCTGTTGCTGTGTGAAATGCGTCGCATAGAAGAGAAAACTCTTGAGCGTTATCATTGGCTGCAGAATTTGCCGCTGTCTGGTGCGGTGTCTGTAAAGTCGTCGCTAGTAACACAAATACCACAACTTTTAACATAGAATACATGGGTTGAATCCTTGTGTCTTCCTTAATCATGTAAGTGAGTAAACAGTTATGCGACTCGCCTTTGCGTTGCAGCGATTTATTTGGTTGCTTCCCCATGTCAGTTGTAGAAACAAGCTCGTAGACTTCACATCGTTGTCATATGTCTGGATCTTTTGCCTTTAAAGCAACATTTGATTATGTGGCCGTGGTGTTCTTCCTTTCTATGCTGTGGCGACGTTAAATTCCGCCGCTCCATTTATATAAATTTTCAACCAAGGATCGGTCTCTATTTCTTCGTCAGTTTGTCGAGTGCACAAAACAAAATGATAAAACCGCTGCAAACAAGTGAATAGCATGTATTAAAAGAAAAAAACGCAAAATAAAAAAATTGGCATAAAGATATACATACATATGTAAATTATAACACTAAATGGTATCGTTTTTTACGTGTTTAACTTGTGAAAAGGTTAGTTCCACCGTAGAAAGAGGTGAAAATTGTAAAAACGTTTAACGTAAATTTTGTTTTTTGCTAATGTCTTTTGCTAATTTCAACCTATATCATACTGTGTTCATTTATATAGTTCTTTCATACACGACTAGAATTTTCTTTCTGTCATTCTTTAAAATACCGCAGATTTTGGCATACCTAAGACATTTTATATTTGTGTTTTTAAATGTCTTCTACCATCTAGTAGTTTCAATGTATCCTCATGACTCCGAATGACCAGATACCGCTGTTGCTTATCTTTGAGTCGGATGGTGTTGTGCTTCTTTTTTAGATCTTGTAGTATGGATATGGTTCACTTTTTCTTAAGACTTGGAATTTTGGAGAAAGAAAGTGCTTTCCTTACTGCTTCCACCTTGTTAATACGATACATTATTTTTGCATCAGTCAAAACTCTTATGTTAATTATTCGTTTCTTGAGAGGTCTTAATGTCTGGCCTTTATACATGTCTTAAATTTGTGGAGTATCAGCATTGATTGTCTTTACTTAATATAGATCCTTCATTATTTCATATACGTGTGTTCTTATTCTTATATCGCCGGTCTTTACTGGATCTTTAGTCAGCTTTTTCTTTTGCTTCATTTCTTTTCAGTTTCTGACAAAAAAGTAACTCAACTACTTTTGCAAGGTTTACTTTTTTCATTAATGATTTACGCACCCTTCGTTTTGTGTGTAATAATGTACATTGCCTTTAATGTGTTTGAAACTTTGCATATTCCATCTTTTTCCCTTTGTCTTTCTGCATTTCCTTTCATAACAATATTCCTCGCGCTCTCTCACTCATCCACTGCCCCACTCACATTGCACCACTGTCATTGTCTTAAGCCCTTCTATATTTGTCATCTATTTAGTCTCTACCACTAACCTTACTATAATATTAGTAAAGACACACTCACAATACACTCCTATTGTTATCACCTTTATAGTCTCAATTGACATCTATAAAATGAAGAAGAATAAACAAAAATTAACTAAATTAGAATAGCACTCATTTTCACACCACATTACCTTACTTTGTTACATCTTTGTTCCTAGAGGTCGCTTTCGTATAAAAATTACGTATTCATTTAAAAACAATTCATTATTTTTCATATTTCACAAAGGTTTAAAAAAAGTGATATAATATATTAAATTTCATAAAAATTTAACAAATCCTTTCAACATAGAAGAGTTTCACAAAATTCATGAAATCAAAAAAATTATTAAAGTACTATAATTTTATAATTATAGAGTGCAGCCAAACCCGTCAAAGCAGCAGCTATATTCATAGCCGATTTCTCATTGACAAGAAAAACTGGAAGAGCGGCACTCGGACTTGAGAAGCTTTCCCGTACCATCAACACGGTCAATTCATCAACATACTGCTTTCTGACCCGGTTTGGCATCCTTTTTTTTTTTGCCTCACATGCTTTCTGGGATCGGTGTTTATTTTAATCTACCACAGTGCTTGTCTCTTTCGTTCCTGCTGCTGTATTTTCTGTTCCTGGTTTGGATTTGCATTCCTCTTTGTTGCCGTCATAATTGCAGTGCTCGCTTGGGCATTCGTCAGCTGTTGTGTTTTTTAGCTTCCATTTATTCTGTTCTTCTATTGTTGGATTGTTGCTTTTTTTTTGCGGTGGATTTATGCCCGTGGTGATTATGGAGCCCTGCATTAAGGTGCTTTACATCTGCTGCCGGAGCTGTTGCGGCATGGCAATGTGCACGCATTGGCCTGCTGACACACAAGTTAACTGCTCGCCGCACCCGACTGCTTTGGCCAGGCTGCTATGTCGGCTGGCTTTAGCTGCCAAACTCCATATTCTGCCCTTTCCAAATATTAAGATTGTTTTGCTAGCGCCCCTTGAAAGGAAAATCGTATACCGGAGCGAAACTGCCACAAGCCAGCGTTAAAAATAAATTTGAAGTCGCGCGCAGTGCAAAATGCAGAGATGAAATTCACCAAAGCAGAAAGAGTAACAAACACCACTGCGCGGGTAGTTTCTGAATATAAAAGAAGCCGCTGCATCACTGAAAGAATTAAAAAAAACAAAGTGCTGCAAAAAAAAAAACAGAACAGCCGCTGTATCATTAAGAAAATTACAAAGAGAAGCAATCCAATACGGAGGAGCTGCGTAAAAAAAATGTAACCCTAACCAAGTAACCCTAACCCTAACCCTAACCATTCCTACCTACCCCCAACTTCCACAAAAACTCAAAAAAAAACGGGAAAAGAAAAAAACAAATTAAGTTATCAGAAAATCAAAAAAATTACAGAATCAGACAGTCAATTTACAAAAACAGTTCGATTTTTTCGGTTAAATTAAAGGTGTTAAAATATGTCAGAAGTTTTCAAGTAGCAAAAAATTTTAGAAAAATTTTAAAAAAAAATTGAGGGGGAAATTTTTAAAAAAGCAAGGCCACAAATGCAGCAGAAACAATGCTGAGGGCGAATTTCTTGTTTAGGAGAATAGAGGAATCCTGGCACTTTCCTTCAATCCAACCGCAAACAGCGTTTTTGCCCTCCTTCTTTTTTCCTGGGGCCTTGGCGCATGTGTCGGGGTCCGTATACTGGCCACAATTATGGTCTTCTGCCCCTCCTGCTCCTGCTGCTGTGTTTTCTGTTCCTGCTTTAGGTTTGCACTTGTTTTCCTTTTCGTCATGTTCGCAGCCAAGGCTTTTGCATTCTTTTGCGGTTTTCTTTGCTGTGTCGCTGCAGTTGCTGTTTGTCGGCTGTTTTTCCTCGGTCTTGTCTGCTTGCTGCTTTTGTTCCGAGGCTGGGCTGTGTCTTTCATCGGTGATGGCTGCCGATTTTAGTGCGTAGGCTGTTTTCGCCGCTGCCGCTTTGGTCTGCTCCACGGCTGCTAGTTTCGACAGAGCTTGTTCGTGTTCATGTAGCAGCTTGGCTGCTGTCTGCAGTTGGCTTAGCCATGGGTGAGTTGCTAGAGTTTCCAGTTCCTGCTTTGTTCCTGCTTTGTACATCACGCAGATGCCTTCGTTCGATTTCCCTGAGCAACCTGTTCCGGTGTAAAAGCCGTAGTAAGTGTCTTTGCCTTTCTGTTGGAATGCGTTGATTAATGCTGTTGCTTTTGCCTGTACTTCGGCTGCCGTGGCTGGCGTTTTGGGCGATGGTTGTGGGCACTTGCTTAGAAGATCTTTTAGAACTTGCTCCGGTGTGCTGCTCGGGTTGAATGCCGTTGACGACTGACTGCTTTCGCAGAGCTTGTTGTTGTCGGTGCCGTCGACTCCGCAAACGCACAGCATAAACTGTGCTATTGTGTTTGCTTTGGCGTCAGTGTTTGGGGCTCCGCACAGCAATTGTCTGGTCGTTCCGGTGCCTCCCTGGCCTTTGCAGTCGGTGTCTTTCGCACCGGCGGGGGTAAAATCGTCACGGCCGTAGGCGGCGATCTTCAGCGCTTTGAGTGCATCGTTTGCTTTGTCCTTTTCGGGACCGGTCGCTAGTTGTGTGACGTGTTGCAGCGCTTGAAAAGCGTGTTCCGCTATCGTGTTTAGCTGCCTTCTGTAGTTTGCTAGCTGTTCTTCCGTTACGTCGGCCAGTCCCGCGGTCTGTAAAATCTGTCGTCTTGTATCGCTGTCTTTGACCGCGGCTGCTGCTTGTTTCCAGTACTCTTCTTTGGGGTCCGGAGCTGCTGGCTGTGCGGGTGCTGATGCGATCTGTTGTTTGTGCGCCGCTCCCTCGGTTTTGCTTGCGATTGTGTCGCGCCAACTCTGCGGTGCTACGGAGGCGTTGAGCTTCGCAATGGCCAGATAAGAAACCTGCGCTTGTGCATCTGTGATTTTTGCCGGACCTGGTCGCTCTGCTAGGTTGACGAGCTCGCACAGCTGTCGGAAAAGGTGGCCGTGCTCGCCGTCGTCCGGGGCGCTGCTGGCCAGGTAAGCTAGCGTCGCGACAATCGCAGCTACTCGGATAAGGTAGCTTGTTTTGATCATTTCCTTTGTTTAGCCCTAGTGCGGATGGTTGATGGCAGACACCTTGTGTCGGCAAGGATTGCAACATATGCTGGTGGCTCTTGCGCCTGCATAAGTAAGGTGTTTTTTGGTTGCCTTTCTTCATTGCTTTGTGTAGGTCTTTGTTTATCTATCACATTTTATTAGCTTTAAACAAATACCCTTCTTTGAACGCGTCCCCACAAATTCTTTCATATCGAAAATCCCAATTCTCTCCAGCTACTACATAAGTTTCTATTTTCCCCATATCCTTCGAATTAAATTCTCTTCCTTTCAACCTTTTATACCAAGTAAGATTTTTCACAATTAACTTCGCTTTCTCCTCCCATGCAATAGGCTGTCCAGGAAAATGAATGAATGGGGCTTCTCCAATCACACCACTACTGGGAATAGTAAAAAATCTCTCCTCATAATCCAATCCAATCATTCCTCTCTTCAAAACAAATCTCTGTCCAACAGCTTCCTCCTGTGTAACACTCCATATTAGCAATGGCGTATAAATACTCTGCTCTGACCACCACTCATCGCTCCCTTTAAGCAATTCTCCAAATGCATATTCAAATTTCTTAAATGCCCAAACTCTTGCTATTATATTACCACCTCTAAGATAAGGTTTTCCACTAGGAGGTGATTTTAGTAAATGGGGTAATTTTTATCCTCTTCTTTTCTGTAACCAACATTAAAAAACCAAAAACATCTCTGCACATGCTCCTTGTGATCTGAGTTCATGAGCAAGTTCAACTGAGGAGCATAACACTCCGGAGTTTCTATAAATAAAATAGGGGAAATATGCTTCTCTTTTACTGTTTCCTCTTCACTAAACTTCTCTTCATTTTCCGCAGTATTCTGCATAAAATATTCCACAGCATTTTCATACTTCTGTTAACTAACAATAACATCAGATCCATCTACAGTTATTACAATATTCTCATCACTTGCATTCTGGTTTTCTAAAAATTCCATAATCAACTGCGGCCTCTTAACATGGCTATACAAACCTCCCATTTCAATTGTAATAATTTCAACATTGCTTAGTTTAGCACTCAATATGAGGCTACACCATCCTTGTGTTGCGTGAGTTTGAACGGCAACCACAAATACTCTATGTTTCTTATTATTATTCTTTGTCATATTTGTTATGTTATTTGTCTCATTACCGTCATGAGATATTGAGTCTAAACACACGAAGTGCAGAAAAGCCAGATAAAGCCCACATAAACTATATTTCATTTGCTGATAAAACTTTAAAATTTAAATGGATTATGAGGAAAATTTTAAAAAAACTTATGAAAGAAGATTTAAGCCCAAGAAGAATTTTAAATTTCAACAAGATTTGAACCTCAACTGCAAAACATACCACTCTTAATCTAAATGTAAAATCCAACCATTTAACGTTTTCAGTGGCCTCTACCATTGTAATTAATATAGAGATCCCATAAGCCTTGCTTACTGGACTATATCTATATCTCATTATCACATCCATAGTACCGTTTTTTATCATTATGTTGACTGTTTTTTGTGTTTGAACTGGGCATAGTTTATTTCCTCTCTCCCTCTTCTCTGCCTCTCTTTTAAAAATATTTTTGTTCTGCCAAACAGTGCCATACCTACACCGCCACCTTGCTATTCTATAAAGCGTGTCTGGTTTGTGTTTTCATATAGTTTTTACTCCTCTTATTATTATATTCGTATATACACACTCACAACACTCTTCTATCATTTTGTCATTATCTTTGTTATTATAACCCCAAATTACTCCTAATTTTAATGACATAATCAAAATGAACAAAATACACCAAATTAGAGTAGCGCTAATTTTTCATGCCCTATCAAGATTCAACGTAACATGCATAGGTCATAACTATGCATATTTAACTCGAGTTTTTATACTTTAATTAAAAAATCGTAAGTTGTATAAAATTTTAGAAAAAATTAGCAAATTCTCTCAAAATAGAACTTTTCATAGATTTCAAAAAAATTAAGCGAAAATTCGTATTATCCTTCGAACTCTTAAATTCTATGAAGCCCAGAAAAGTAGCAGTCATACTCAGAGCCAATTTCTTATTTAAATTAAAGCTACTATTACGGTTCTTTTCTGTTTCCTTTTCATCTTCACCATATTTTTCCTTTCTCCATGCACAATTTTGTTTGTCTCCTGTTTTGTCATTTTCACAAGCTGTCTTATCAGTGCCGTGCTTTGCACACCCAGTTGAAGCTGCTCCCCCCTGCAGCTCCATCTTTTATCATAGGTGCACTTTTTGTTGGCATCATAGCCGCATCCAATAGCTTCGCATCCTTCCGCTGTTTTGTTTGTGGCAGCCTTGCATTTATTTTGTTCCTCTGCTGTTGTTTGCTTGTTAACTGCCCCGTTGACTGAACTTTGATCTTGTTTTAAAAATCATCTGTTGCTCCAGATCGTTTGCTGCGCTTGCCAACGCCGTCGCTTTCTGCGTTATATAATGTATTTCACCTAGCTTCGCGACTACTGTCCGCGCCGCTTCCACCCAAGGTATGCCAGTCTGGCTTCCCAGCAACTTCCGAGATTATCGCTCCTTTCCCTCGGCTGGCGAAGGTTATGCTGATCTGATTTTCCACTGTTTGTGCGGTGAGCGCGGGGTCCTTCTCATTGATGCTTTTGATGCATTCGCCGTTCGCTGCCTTCGCATAGGCATACAATATCCGTCGCCAGGTAGCTGCCGCCTTTTCTTGGGCTGCCTTCCGCTGCTGATCCTGCGCAGGTCGCTGAAGTCCCTTGCCGCCGGCTATTTTGCCTAGGGGCCCCTGGCGATGCCGGCCACCTCAACGTGGTGCCAGGGTCCAGTACCCCGTATCATCGGGGGAAGCCAAGAGCCAGCAGAGTTCCTTCCATGAAAGGAACACTGCTGTGCTCCGGCTACGGCATCATACAGCACAGGGATCAGCAGCGTCTTGCTGGGACACCGTTCTTCATTTGTCGGTCCCTGGGCACGTGGCTAGCGTGCCATCAATATTGCTCCGCCGCACTAAGATGCTGCTGTCCGGTGATGTGGAAGAGAATCCCGGCCCATCGTTGCGCGGGATGCAGTGGAACTGCGCCGGGCTATTTTAAGGAAAGAGATTACCACTCCACAAAACCCTTGTTGATGAGCGGATCGCCTTTTGTCTGTTGAGCGAGACAAGGATGACGCCTGGAGAGGCGGCTTGCTTTAGCGTTTCTGGCTACCAACATCACGGAATAGCTCGTAACTGCAAAGGAGGTGGTGTATCAATACTAGTGAGAGGGGAACTACCAGTCGAGACCGGTATGGCCGTTGTTGGTCGCATTGAACAAGTGCATGCAACAATTCACCTTGCACGTGGAACGGCGCTGACTGTCACGTCGGCATACATCCCACCAAAACACACCTTCACGGCAACTGACCTAGATACGCTTCTGACAACTGACGGTGCCCAGCTCATCGGTGCAGACGCTAACGCACACGCGTTGGCATGGGATCGCGCGAGCCCACCAAATACCAAGGGTGAAACCCTCACACAGTGGTGCATTGACAATTAGTTTCTGGTCTGCAACACTGGTGAGTGCACCAGGTACGCGCGCCACCACGGGGAGTCCACCCCTGATGTGACACTGTCAAGGAATTGCACAGTGTACACGTGGACATCGCTGTATTCTCCCGATAGCGATCACCATCACATATTTTTCGACGTTATCGTTGGAGACGACACAGATGCACTGAGTTGCCCGCGGCTTCGAAAGCCCATGTACGCATGGCTAAAAGCTGACTGGAGGAATATCCGTCTCAAGGTTGACGAGCTCTGCAGGAAAATTGGTAGAGAGAAGAACGTCAACACCCTGGAACAGAAATTGAGCTCCGCCATCCGCATTGCGACGAAGGTCTCCGTCCCCCGTGGCTGCAGAGCAACGCCACCACATTGGACACCTGAGCTCGCGAAACTCGATGAAGAGATCGCTGGATGCGGACCCTCCCACCGAAGGGAAAAGTTTATAGCCACGCGTAAGCAGATCCTGGACCGTACCACAAAGAAGAGATGGAGCACGCTATGCTCCAGACTTGCGGTGTCAGACCGCTGCAGTTGGCACATTGTCAAGAAGGTATATCCGCCACGACCACTAACCACACCGGCTGTACTTGTTGATAACGCGGCCATCACGGACTACCGTCAAGCTGAGAGGTTCATTAAACTGTACTCGTCCCGCGCAAGAAGGCACCCCGACTCACACTCACCGGCACCAATAAAGACGATAGAGAGTGAGTTCAGTCCCATCACGATGGCTGAACTACAGAGATCGATCAAACTGCTACCGAGTGGATCTGCAGCCGGACCTGATTGCTTATACAACGAGGCACTACAACATCTCGGTAGAACAGCGCTGAATGTTGTGCTGAGGCTATTCAATGAGAGCCTACGAACGGGAGTCGTGCCGCCTGCATGGAAGACTGGTGTTATCATCCCCATCCTGAAGGCCGGAAAAAAGGCGGAGGACCTCGATTCTTACAGGCCTGTGACGCTCACGAGCTGTCTCTGCAAAGTCATGGAGCGCATAATTGCCGCGAGACTTAGAGACACTGTTGAGTCCCAGCTGACGCCGCAGCAATCAGGCTTTCGCTCCGGTTGCTCAACGCTCGAACAGCTCCTGCACGTCCGCGCTGCCCTCTGCCGCCCCACGCACCAATATCGTACGGGTGCTGTATTTGTCGACTACGAGAAGGCATTCGATACAGTAGACCACGACAAAATTGCGAGGGAAATGCACAGAATGAAGGTATCACCCCACATTGTGAAGTGGTGCGTATCATTTCTGAGTAACCGAACTGGCAGAGTGAGATTCAAGGAGAAGCTTTCCAGAAGCAGAACATTTGAGCGAGGAGTGCCACAAGGAACTGTCCTTGGCCCAATCATGTTCATTATTGTCATGAACTCGTTGAGCCAACGCCTTGCAGAAGTGCCGTTACTGCAGCACGGATTCTTTGCAGACGACCTGACGCTACTTGCGAGGCACACAGAGAGGGATGTCATCAACCACACGCTGCAATGCGGCCTAAACGTGGTGTTACAGTGGTCAAAAGAGTACTTCATGTCTGTCAACGTAGCGAAAACAAAGTGCACACTCTTCGGGTGTATAGAGCGACACCCCCTTACATTACAACTGGACGGCGAAAGAATAGGAGCTGACAGGACACCGAAGCTTCTAGGAGTAACATTCCAGTGTCTGCAGGGGATGGCAACACATGCGGCCGAGACAAGACGCAAGATGGACTTCAGACTACTGCAGATAGCAGCCATCTCAGCTTCTACATGGGGGCCAAGACGACAAGTACTGAGAGCTTTTTATCTAGCACTCGTACAGGCACACACCATGTATGGCATTGAGGTATGGTACTGGGACGCTTCGGAACGAAGTCGCGACCTCCTTGTAGCAGCACAACACAAAGCCAGTCACATCATAGCCGGCATACCGCATGGGACGCGCAAAGAGGACTCTCTGCTGGAAGCAAACCTCCTGCCACTCAAGACGACCACTCTTGTGCGCAGCATGAAATTCATGCTGATGTGTGAGTCACGAGGCGGATGTTTGCGGCGCAGTGCTGAAGAAGTATACCACAGCAAACACCCAGTCAGAGCCCTACATTCCCGCATCATGCGGTCCTATCCCCACCTCCGCATTGAGCCACGCGAGCACCCACTAGAGACATCGACGCTCCGCCACAGCTGCCGACCGATATTTCACACGCAGATAAAGCCTGTGTGCGCTGATGACCCTGACGATGTCAAAAGGGAGGCTTCCGAAAAGTGGATTGAACGGCATTTTGCACGGAGGGGGAAGGAGCCACCGCGGCGAGAGCACTACGAATTGTGGACTGATGGATCCGTGTCCCTCGGTGAGAAGTCCGGAGCAACTGCCCTGCTCTACAGAAACAACACGCTGATTTGCGCACCCAAAACCGGAGCAGGGGAACTCTCATGCAGTTACAGAGCGGAATGCGTAGCATTAGAGATAGGACTGCAACGGCTGCTGAAATGGCTTCCGGCATACAGAAGCACAACGAGCAGGTTGTCCATCTTCTCTGACTCGCTGTCAATGTTAACAGCACTGCAGACAGGCCCCCTAGCCGTAACGGACCCAATTCTAAGACGACTATGGAGGCTTCTGTTTAAAGTTCAGAGAAGGAAGATACGTATCCGACTGCAATTTGTGTTTGGCCATTGTGGCGTGAAACGGAATGAGGTTTGTGACGAAATGGCCAAAAAGGCCGCAGATTTACCACAGTTGCGAGACACATGGATCCCCAACATCATTGCTTATGCGAAGCGAGTGCTTAGGTCGGAAGAAGTCCATGAGAACACTCATAGGTTTGGTATCACGGGCAACCACTTTCCAACAAAACCTAACAAAGACGCTATGGATGGATGTTGCGAAAGATCAACCCGAGTGTGCCTCCACAGTGCCGATGGTGCAACCCGCAACATGCAGAGATAGGGCCAACAATACAAACAGCCCTACCTGTTGCGACACGCACTCTTCAGAGAACCTCCGAACCGACCAAATGTACGGAATGTGATGCCACATACCAATGCCGCTCGAGTGCTGTAACGCACATGGTAAACAAACATGGCTTTGTGCGAGCTGATGCCCTCCGGAGAATCAAATACGGCGATGCAACACCTGCAGTGGACATCCCCCCGGAGCCCCCTCCAGTGGTGGCGATCGTTCCTCTACCATCGAGCACACGAGTCCCGATGAGACCGCAGGTGCTTCATTGTACCCTCTGTGCCTCCAAATTCGCAGTGCCAGGCCGACTATTACACCACCTTAGAACAATACATGGCATAGGCAGCGGTAGTTGCCGCGTGAAAAGGGGCGAGAGAACGAGGACTCATTGCAAGGAGATGGTAGAGCTCCAGCAGCGCCAGCCTCTCAGGATACACGGAAGCTGCCGTTTCAATGTGACCTGTGCGAGGCGAGCTTCGGTACACGTTCTTCCCTGTCACTACACAAGAAATTCAAACACAAGGGCATAGTGACGGAGGACGGTACCGTGGTGTTGGTGCAATTCCCTCGTAAGCGTGCCCGTGAGGGAAACGTTGACGTCCCGGGGAAAGGCGAGGTGCAGTGTGGTGTGTGCCAAAAAGTGCTCAGTTGCAGGGACTCCCTCATCCGACACTGTAAGGCTTTCCACAAAGGTGAGGGAGTGGAGCTTAAATGCAGCAAAAGCACAAAATTGTGTGCCACTGATTCCCCGCATACAAACGCATCCATGTTGGTGTGCCCGACATGCGGAAGGCAGTGTGCTAGCAAAACTGGCCTCACCCTACATCAAAAGAAGATGCACGGTATGAAGGTAGAGCGCGCTGTTACCAGCCAACGCGGCGAAGAAACGTCGCTGCACTTGATGAGCTGTCCCGGTTTGAAGGAGTTACGTGTCAGGTTTGCGGTAGAATGTGAGTGTGTGCAGGATGTATGTTTCTCTAAAAGGCTGGCGCAGTTTCTCATTGCGGTTGAACGGAGCCGGCCGCAGGTGAAGTCCTCACCTAAGGTAACAGTCATACAACCCACTCTCCCTTCTGCAACTTCCCCCCTTATTGCCGAGTGTGGAGCCAGCAGGAAAAGCACCGGACGCAGGAATAGTCCAGACACCCTCAGAGACAGAGAGGGTATGCAGTCAACAAGCAACAGAAACAGAAAGAGGGAGAGAGAATAATAAACGAATAACAAAAATCAAAACAAAAGGATTGCTAATTGACATCTTTTGGAGAGTCCGGGGTGGGGGGCTTCTCGCCCCATCTGCTGTATTCCGTTCAACTGCGGAGCTACAACAAAAAATTATAGAGAGTGTGTTAGGCTGAATAAAAAAGGGAGACTCTGCCACAGTCGCCAGACCGATAGCATCTCAGGGCTCTACGGTGATGGCTGATGGCCGCGCCAGTGGGGGGAAACTCCCACGAAGGCACGAAGAAAATTTCAAAAAAATTTCTGTGTCTTCGTCTTTTCCTTATTGATGGTGTGTTTTGTCCGTCGGTGTTTTACAGACGGTTTCCGCTATATTTAATATATAACAAGAATCCCGGTAGAAGAGGGGAGCTCGTGAATAATAATTACAGCATGAGACGGCCTAACAATCACTGTTGTTTAAAGTGCTTCTTTTGTCGGTCTTTCTGTTCTTCCTGCTTCTTTCATAATTATATTAATATGTAATGAAAACACGCTCCTTTCTTTATTACTGTTACTACATTATTATAACCTTAACCACATATTCGGAAATTTTCTAATTTCCACTTTTTATTAAAAATTATTGATACATATCAAGTATGAGTAATTTTAGAAAGTTCTTCCAAAAACGAAAACTTTCATAGTTTCTATAATTTTCATATAATTGAGCAAAAATCTTTTACAAATTATTATTTAAAGTGTTATTTGCATTTATCTGTTGTTGTTTCAGCTGCTGCAGCTTCTTGGTTTGCTTTTTGTAGTGCTTGTTTTCTTTCCTTGACCAATGCACACTTTTTACCCTTGTCTCCATCTTTGTTGAAAACGCACCCCTTATCCTTTAGTTTTTTGCATTCTTCTTGGTCGTCTCCTGCTTCATTGCAAACTTTCTCCTTGTCTTGCACACTTGAAACTTTGCACTGAGAGTTTTCCGTTGTCTTCTGCAATTCCTTTGTCCTTGCGCGTCTATTTAATACAACAGCCACCTTCATTATCTCTCCAATAGAATCTATCAACTTGTAAGTGAAATTTGAGGCACAATATCCTGATGTATCGTTTTCTTCTTTGCCTTGATTTTGGAAATTATGTGGTTTTATTATGTTTATTATCACCATTACTGCTGTCATTAAATATTCGTATATACGCACTCACAACAAACTCCTATTATCATTATCATTATTATTATTATTATTATTATTATTATTATTATTATTATTATTATTATTATTATTATTACTATTTTATCCCAAGTTACTTTTAATAGTCATGAAAAATGAATTGAATAAAATAAAAAAACCCTTCATTTTTCATGACTATTACCATATTAATTTGCACCCATAGGATACCATCATACGAATTTTACTGAAATTATAATTTTTTTATCCTTTTAAATTTCTCACAATAGCAAAATTTAACACAAGTATTATCATCGAGAGCAAAACTGCAAGCAAAAGAGGGACTTTTTTAATGAGAAAAGAAGTTACTTCCTGTGGTGTTTGTTTTTCCTGCTGTCCCTGTTGCTGCTGCCACTTTAGCCTTGCACTCCCCATCTTTGTATTCACATCCATCCTTTTTGTTGCATTTACCTTCGTCAGTTTCTCCCGTGCAATCATCCCTCCCCATTTTCGAAATTACACCAGTTTTAACTGCTTTAGTACCTATTTTGAAGTCCATCTTGTTGTCTTCCAACCCTTTTAAATATTTTTTGTGTACTGTTTCCTCTCCTTCACCGAGGATAGCCAGTTAAGGCACAGAATCTCTATTTAAGACACTAATCCATAATTTTTTTTCTCTTTTAATTTGTTTTTACTTCCCACAACCACTCAATAACTCCCATAGAACCCTTGTCATTGTATTACTTGCTTCTATTTTGCCTTTCCAGTTGTTCTTCACCACCGCTCTTATTATAATATTCGTATATACACACTCACAAAACTCTCCTATTATTATTATAAACCTAACTAATATGTATAAAAGACTCAAATTAATAATAGTAATAATTTTGCTAACACTAACACCTTGTTTCTATACACGGACATGCCACAATTTTACACATATTACTTTTTTTATTCAAAATTTTCAAAATTTCACATTTTAATCAAAAAGTGTAAGAATATGTCAAATTGTATCAAATTATCCAAAATTATCTTAAAATAGCAATGTTTGATAAATATAATAAACTTTCATTAAATTGGGAAAAAATACTTTAAAGTTCTTAAATACTGCCAAAACTAACGCAGCAAATATCTGAGGAGCCGAAACTCTCAAATTACTAAAAAACGATTTTTCATCTTTCTTGTCGGTTTCAACTTTTGGAAAGCATTTTGGGTCTTTTTTCTAATCAAATTCGCAACCTTTTTCATCCTTGCAGGGTTTCTCTGTGGTATGTTTTTTGCATTCGTCTGCTGTTTTGGTCGGCTCTTTTCTTCTTTTGTTCTTCCTCTTCGATAATGAAGCCTTTGACCGTGTGATAAGTTTGAGCTGCCGCTAGTCCTTTGGGGTCAGTTATTGTTGACAACTGCTTGTTTCCATCTCCTCCAACTGCCGCTTTTGTGGGTTTTAGCTCGTTCAGCTCTTTGATTATTGTTTTTTCAACAGCCTCGTTATTATTTCCGAACGCTGATTTAAGGAATGCGTCGACTTTTGGGGTTGTTTTGCTATCTGAGTACGTTGCGTCGTCGCCGTCAATTGCCTTGGATATTAGTTCCTTTAGTTCGTGCTCTGTGGCTAGCGTTGTAATCGGTGTTTCTGTTGTTGCAGCTTGCAGTGCCGTTTCTGCGTTTTGCATCTTTAATATTTCTGCCAGTTCCCTTTTTATTGTTTTTGCTGATGGGATCGTGGTTGTTGACCCGACTTCGCTGTAGGCCTTGGCGGTGCCGGTGGTTTGTAGTTTTGCTTCTACCTGTTGATTTTTGAAGAGCTTGCCGCCTTTAATTCCTATTCCAGTTGCTGTTCCCGACGTACAGCTGCTTCGGCCGGTGACTTCACCGCTTGTGCTGGCACTGCCGTCTCCTGCGCTAGTTCCTGGCGCCTCCGCCGCCGTTGTGTATAAGATGACTGTTGGCTGAGGTGGAGCAGGTGTGTCGGCCGGTATCGTGTCGAGTCTTGCCTGTTCGCTTTCCGGTGTGACCAGAACGCGTCGCTGCTATGACGTGTAGCCGGCTTGCCTCCTCAGTCTGGTCTATTGCTGTGCTTAAGGCATTGGTTAGCGAGTTCGCTGCAGATCTTGCTATTTCCCTCAGTTGTCCCGTCGCATCGCATGGCGTGACCACCTTCAGCTTCGCCGGTTTCGCCTCGACGAGGGTCTGCAGCATTGTTGTTAGCAGTACCGCTAGAAATACTACCTTTTCCACTTGTGCCATCGCTTTTTCGTTGTTTCTATCTACTGAACGCTTTCTTTATGTAGTCTTTGGAGTTGTATGTGCCTTGTGCCCGAGCCTGTCATAATTTTAATGGGGTTGCGACGAAATATTGCATCCTAATCGATGCGTCCGCACAGGTAGAAGTATATTATTATGGTGTTGAAAAGCATGTAGGCCGCTTTGTGTCCATCGTTTTTGTCTCTGGCCTGCCTTTTAGTCTCTGTAAGTACAAATCTCAGCCGTGTGTCTGACCGTCTCTTGCTAGCTCTTATCAAAGCGGCTGCACAACCTGGTATTTTGTTTGCAACCAGAATCAGGTTTTGCACCTACATTTACTGGGTTGGTTTCCCTTGAGTTTTAGTTCCATCCGCGGTTCATTCTTCTAAATTTACTTGATTTACTCTTACTAGCGGTCTTATGCATGTCAGTTGAGAGTTATTGAGTTTGCATCTATTACTACGTAAAGCCAGTCCTACGATCCTCTGAAAAAACATTCCTATCTCTTCCCTTGGTGTTCCCGTGCTGTGTTAGACCTGTGCGAAACTTTCGAAACTTTGTTATTTGGTTGATACGCTCCATCAAATGTGACTTGAACTTCGTCTTGTTATAGATTAATGGTTCATTGAAATCTCATAGTCACTGGACAGTATATCAATACACAGCTGATGGCATATTATCATTGGCATTCTCAACTTCGTAGGGATTATCCATTGGTTTATATATGAGCTCTAGTTTAAGCAGTTTCAGATTTGTTTTTATTTCCATTTGCGTTACACAGTAATCAAATAGTAGTCAGTTTTAAAATTATCCTCCGATAATATAATATTGTTTCACCCAAATGTTGACAACGTTTACTATATTTAATGAGAGTAAAATTTTAATAGTACCAAAAATTTCCTCCATTTCTTTGCCCTTTTGTTTGCCTTTCTTTACTACTGGACACTAGGATTCACCATAAGATTAAAAACCACAAATACCATCAATATCTCGGCTGCAGCACTTATCCATTTTTGAGTAAAATACGGCCCACAATGCCTTCTTCCTCTACCATTTTCTTTTGTACCTGACGACGGCGCGCTACTTAGTAACTATATTTGGTAATCAAACATTGTCCTCTCCACAATCTCCTTGTGCACGGTAATGGCCATCGACATGTTTATGCTGACCACCGTGCACATTCCATCTCTACTTCTCTCTGTCACCCTCTCCCACTAACTCACTCGATTACTCTCGTTTCACCTTTGCTATTATTTTAACTTCTTTTATTTTTAGATTGCACTTCGTTATCACAACTACTCTTATTATAATATTAGTAAATACACACTCACACTGCACTCTTATACTATACTTACTCTATTACTATTTATTTCTAATATTCAGGAAAGAAAAAAAAGAAACATAATTTAAATGACACTTATTTTTCATACCCTCTGACCCTACTACTTTACATCCATAATCCATAATTATGAACATTTTAGTAAAAATTTCATATTTCAGATCTTTTGTATTTCCTAAAAGGTTTACAAAAGTATGAAAATGTATCGTATCTTATGTAATTTAGAAAATTTTCTCGAAATAAAAAGTTTAATTATTTTCATAAAATTGAGTACAAATCCTTATAACTCTAGAATAATTCCTAAACAAGTGCAACAAAAACCTGCGAAAAGCTACTCATATTACTAGAAAACGATTTTTCATCTTTCTTGTCGGTTTCAACTTTTGGAAAGCATTTTGGGTCTTTTTTCTCATCAAAATCACAGCCTTTTTCATCCTTGCAGGGTTTCTCTGTGGTATGCTTTTTGCATTCGTCTGCTGTTTTGGGTGGCTCTGCTGCTTTTTCTGCTTTGGATTCTGTGGTATCCGGCTGTTTTTCTGCTTGAGATGTTGACTTCTGGAAGCTGTCTGTAATGTGTTGTACCATTATTCGCGTAGCTAATCCTATGTCGTCAACGTCCTTTAGCGTCATCTCTTTCTTTTCTCCAAGGACTGTTGCTGGCACTTTCAGCTTCTCAATTTCGTCCCAAATCTTGGTTTTGAAGTTTTCTGGTTTACCAAAATTGTTTGTGATAAGGTTGGTTACTGTATTTTTTGCCTCTCCCGTTGCTTTGTCTCGGGGTAAATTGGCGTAGATGCTTCCGACAGCCGCTATGAAGTCGTCGTCGCTTATAAAGCTGTTTAGATCGTCAGGATTAAAGGTGTTCGCTGCTGCTGCTAGTGTTGTAGCTACTGCTGTGATGTCGATTGCCGCTTGTTTTAAATAGTGATCTTGGTTGGTTTCGTTATAGCTTGCCAGTTTCTTTAGGCCGTAGTCGCCTGCTTGACCTGCGTCTAGGGCCGTTTGTGTTGCTTGAAATACTTTACCGCCTGCTATGCAGATATTGTCGTTGGTTGCTACTGCTGCTGCCACCGCTGTGCCGCCTGCCGGAGTGCACGTGTTAGTGGGGTTCTGTTGGCCGGCTCCTACCGCCGGCGCCCTTGTTGCGCCCCCTGCTGCATCTGCTACTGGCGACGCTACGAAAATCGTGAATTTCTTAAGTTTTGCTGGTGTTGCCCAACTTCCGAACTCTGCTGCATTCTTGGCGTTTATCGCGCTTTGACAGGTTGCGAGGCCTTTTTTTTCGTAGTATTTGAAGTTTATTGAGCCCGCTCCACCGGTAATTGATCCTGCAATGGTATTTCCCGCATCCGCTGTCTTTATCTCTAGTTTTTCTACTGTAGCTGTTGCCAGCTGGTGTCCTGTTAAATTTGCGGCGGCTACTACGCCGCGAATGGACTGCCGTGCGTGTTTCAGGCTGGTGGCAGTGGCCACCTGCAGTTCCCTCTGTAAAGTGGGTAGCATGGCCCTTGCGACCTTGGCCAGGGACGGGTTATAGGGTTGAACAACAGCCGCTGTCGCCTGCTTCGTCCTTTTTAGCAGTAGCTCGTTTTGTGTTAACCGCGTTGTGAGCTTCCCCTCTAATTTTGCGATGATGACATTCAGAACTGATGCTGAGGCACAGGCATCTGTTGTTTCGCTGCTGAGTTCGTTGGAAGCTAGGGCTTATGTCGGTTTCAGCAGCAAAAGTAATAGTACTGCGGACACTGTTGTAGTTTTAGCCGGTTTCTTGCTTAGCATTGGTTTCTTCCTTCGTGTTATACATAGTTGAGTTCGTGTGTTGTCGGTTTCAACAAGTATTTGTCTACTCACGTAAAGAATTACATTTCTAGCTGCTGCCGCGGTAAATCTCTGTTGCGCACGTCATGTGCTTACTATTATCAAATACACCTAAAAATCAACACGAGAAATTTTACACTATCCCGCCTGCACCTGTATGTTAAATACATTCAATCCGCTACACTTTCTCTTCGAAGTACTGATGGAATACCTTTTGCAGTTACCATTTTTCTGAGTACTAGTATCCAAACGAGTTAAGCCTCTCAGGTTACCCACTGCTGAATAACGTTCAGCTGCTTTCCAGTTACCTGCGTTGCTATTCTCTTGTTCACTTGGAGCTCCCAATCTCATGCTGGATCCAACTCTGCAGTTAGCTGTACATCATATATTCTTTATATTTTGAATTCGCTGTGACTTCATATGCTCTTGTTGTCGTGTGTGATACTGCTGCTGGACTCCTTTTCATATGTTTTTTACCGTAGAACCAATAGGTGGAAAATTACGGTTTTTTTTGTAATTTAAACTCCAATGTACCTCACTTTATAAAAATCTAACCCTTCTTAATCCATATCGATCTATGAAGTTCCCATTTGTGCTCCGGCATTCAAACACAGCCTATGTCCAAATTATTAAAGAAACTCTTTACATCTTATAATTTAATATTTATGTCTATTACTCCGTTCTGTTTTTTTACACTTTCATATATGCTTGCATTTTCGGGAATAACAAAGTAACAGTGAACTTTTTACAGGTGGCGATTTCTTTTCCTCTTTTGACCTCAATCATTTGTCGTCTGTTTAGCTCTTTATCGTTTAGCGCTTAGTAATTCCAGATGTAGAAGTGGCCTCCTTGTTATTTTGCCTCGTTAATTTTTGCTACTTTTTCTTTCGTTAGAGACTACATTTATATGGATTGTTTGTTCTTTGAAAGGTGAATGTGTCTTGCTAGTATATAAACAAGGCATTTTTGGTGTATCACTGCCAATTCTCTCCACTTCAAAGAACAACCGAACGTTTCATACATGGGATATTTTAAACAAATTTTCGCATTTTTATCAATCTTCTATTCACCACTGTAACACATTTGTAGTCTCAGCTTTAAAATCATTTGCCAGATCCCATCATATTGTTTCATACAAGTATTAGCGTTCATTATTACTATATCTAATTAGAAGCCTTAGCTGTTACCTCACATTTACCCAATCCCTTCTCACTGTTGACCTTTTTGTTGTCTTTCTTTACCTCTGGTTATTAATATCTACAATAAGATCAAACACAACGGTCTATACATTCATCTATACAGTAGTATACATACATTTTTAAAATCAAATACTGGGAAGCATTGTCTTTCCTCTTCATCCTTCTAACGTATTATTTTTCTCTTTGTTATGCTGTTATTCTGTTTTGTGTTAATTTGTTCGAATCTTTATTTTTCTCCCTTTTTTGTCCATTACTAGTGCTACTAATAACGTAAAAACACCATTTAGCTAGGAAAAGGACGTTTTGTTTTCCCTAATTTTTTTCTCCTCCCCCACAATGATAGAGGTTGTCATAACTGCGTTTATAACTGCGCATATATAATTTCTTTCCATTTCTCTTCCTTTCTGTATATTTTCTTAAATTCCTCTCGCTCTCTTTAGTTGCCTATAACTCATATTGCAATCTTTCGATTGTTTAAGTGCTTTCCTTTGGGTCAAAACTCTAGTTTTTATTACTTCACTTAGTATTATATACACAATTACAATACTTTTGTGCCTTTATTATCATTCATAAAATAAACAAAATAGGAAATTTTATGATGGTACTATCTTTTTAACCATATCACTATACTATAATACACACAAAGTCTACTTTCACACAAAATTTCGTATCTTAGATTTCTTTTTAAATAATTTAAATATATATTTCATCCTTAAATAAAAAATTCAAGCAACAGAGGGGCATTAATAACAGCAGAATTGCTTCCTGTGGTGCCTGTAGGGTTTCTATCATTTCCACCAGTTCACGCTTTTTTTCTGCTTCCTTCTTGGTTTTCTTACTCAATGTGCACATTTTACCATGGCTGGCTTTGGGTTAAAAACGTACCTCCGGAAGTTGAGCGCCTTTGGATGGTGGGTGCCAAAGACAGAGTGTGTAGTCACTCCTTAGTTGCTTATTTTGATTAGCGGCTATCCCCTAAATATTATTATATTTCCCTAATTTCCCCCTTTAAAAAACAAACCGCGCTCAGAACCATAGGACACGCGCCAGCTTTTTAAAAGAATTTAAGAGTCGCACAGCGCAAAATGCAGAGCTGAAATTCACAAAAGTGTGAAAAGTAAAATTATAACAAATCTGCAGAGAGGTTGAGTCGGCAAATTTAAGCAAAGATGTTTGTCGCGTAAATAAGGGTTAGGGTCCGCAACACAAAATAGCCGCTGCATGACTATAAGAATAAAAAAGCATCAACCAGGTAAAAAAAGCATAATAAATCGTATCACCAGCTGCGGGGCACATAAAAAAAAAGGAGCCGCTGCATCACTAAAAGACTAAAAAAACAAAAAAAGAAAAGGAGAAAAAATTAACCCTAACACACTACCCATAAGCAAAACCCCCCTAACCCCCTAACTAACTAACCTACCTACCTACCCACAAAAACTCCAAAAAACGGGAAAAAGGAAAAAAATTTTAGTTGCCAGAAAAACAAAAAAATTTTTACAGAATCAGAATTTTACAAACTTACAAAAACAGTTCAATTTTTTCGGGTAACTTGCGTGTTAAAATATATCAGAAGTTTTCAAGTAGCAAAAATTTTTAGCAGAAAAATTATATTCAAAAACTTAAAAAAGCAAAACTGCAAGCAAAAGAGGAGCCTTGTGAATGACAAAAGAATTGCTTCCTGTGGTGTTTGTAGCTTTGGCCATTATCCCCATTTTTCTTGTCGTCTTTGCTCTCTTTTGGGAAACATTTTGGAGTCTTGTTTTCATCGAATTCACAACCCTCTTTTTGACAGTGTTCTGGGGTTGTGTGGCTTCCGCATTGTTGTGGTTTTTGTGTGGAGGTCTCTGTTTTACAGCTAGGCTTGTTTTTTCTTTGAGAGGCATGGTATGCTAGAACTAATCCTCTGTTAGTGTCGGTAGAAAGTTGGTCGATTTTGCTGTCAATGTCTGTTCCAGCTATTTTCTGTTTTACTGAGTTTGCCTTCACCTTCTCCCACATCTTAGCATTGAATTCTCTCTCACTATCGCCGAACATGGCTTTTATGCCGCTTGTTATGGTTTTGGATTGTGGATCATTGCTTGCGTCGTATATGGCTGCCGGGCCTTGTAATTCTATCAGAACTGCTTTTCTAAAACCTTCATCGTTTTGTACATGTGCCATGCTGCGCACGGAAGGCATGTCTGTATCGCATGGTTTGTTTTTGAGAAAGTCGTAGAGGCGGTGTTCTATGTTCGTTTGGTGTTCCTTCAATTCTTTTTTTATTCCTTGCGGTGTGTCTGAGCGTTTGGGCTTAGCGTCGGTTGTTTTCACCGCTAGCTGCGCAAGTTCTCCTGCCTTAAAAAGTGTTGCTGCCGCTGATGAAACTTTGATGTTGGTCTCGGCTGTGCTGCAGGCAGCGCCTACACATGCGACCTGGCAGACACCGGCTGCGGTGTCTGCGGTGGTTTTACCTTCCAGTTTGTGTATCCTGATTGCCTCTAGGTGCCGTGCGTCTGGGTCGTTGTCTGTCTGCGCCGCCGTTGTGGTGTATGTCTTTGCACATGAATCTGCGGTCAGTTTGTCCAGTTTTAGGTGAGCTGAGACTGACTGCCCTTGCCCGGTGTTTGACATCGCCTGAGCTGTCCCTGTCGTTGACGTGATTTCCGTTGCAGATGCTAACGCCCAGTTTTTACCGGCTTCGATGTTGAGCGTTCGTGTTAGGTGGCTTACTGCTTGCGCGCACGTTACAGCCGCTCTTGCTAAAGTTGCTGTCCGCCTTGATGCGTATTCTGACAGCCAGGCTACTGCTGCGTTGGCTGCCCCCGTATCTGCTGTTGCTGCGTAGACCTCAAGCGCCCTGTGCTCATCTACCTCTTCCGTTGTTTTCTCCAGCAGACTCTTCAGTTTCCCCTCCGCTGCTGCAGCGAGCTTGATTAGGTAATGCGCCGATTTGCATGGCGTCTCTTGTTTTGTGAGTTCCGCTGCAGGGTCAGCTTGTGTGCCGCGACTTAGCAGCAGTGTTGCCACAATTACGCCGGCAAAAGTCGCAATTATATTGCTAACTGCGGTCATTTAAGTCCTTCCGGCTCTTTCTGTTTTTGCGTTGGTGGTGGTTTCCGCTCTTTATTTTGTACTCCTTCTTTTGCTTTTGCCTAGAGTTGAGTGTTTAGTCAGGTATAAAACCAATTGTGTGAAATGTGTGACCGGCGTTTTGTCGATATTATGTTTAATTTCGCAATTGTGCTCGGCGGTTGCGGCGTAACAATAAATTGAGGTTTTTACGTCAGTTACCTTTCTCCGTTTCAAACTCGCTCCTTGTGTATTCTATCTGTCGCTTATTTCCCAAAAGAGACACTATATGCATTAAAAGCGTAAACATGTTGTGAAATAAATTTGTTTCGATACCACTTGTTCAACAAATTTTCTGGCTGCACATGCTGTGCCATTTTGAGAGATGCAAGAATTCTCCGAAGAGTGTATTAAAAACTATAAACCGCACTTGTCGCCGCTGTTACGCACTTCTATTCGCTGATTCGTCTCACAATTTCTTTGCTTTAAACAAATCCCCGTTTTTGAAAGCATCGCCACAAATTTCTTCATATACAAGGCTTAAATATTTTCCATTTATTGTATAGACTTCTGTCGCTCCTAAGTTAGAAATAGTAAAATTAAATTTATTGAAATTTCTCTACCAACCGAGGTGCTGGAACAGCTGCTTTGAAAACTCCCGCCATGCCAGTGCGATGCCAGGGAAGTGGATGAAAGGTGCATTTCCAGGTACTGGCGCGGTCGGCACCGAAAAAAATCTCTCGTTATAGTCCAAGGAAATCAAACCCCTGCGTAAAATAAATCTTTTACTGATGCTTCCTTCCTGAGTTACGCTCCACAACCACAAAGGCATGAAAATACTTTGATCAGACCAGCAGTCGTCACTTGTTTTGAGTAACTCATTAAATGCTACGTTTAAGCTCCTGAACGCCCAGACTCTGGCTATCATATTGCCACCTCCAAGGTAAGGTTTTCCACTAGGAGGTGATTTCAGTAAATGGGGTAATTTTTTATCCTCCTCTTTTCTGTAGCCCACATTGAAAAACCAATAACACCTCTGCACATGCTCTTTATAACTATGAACTAACTGAGGTGCAGTACAATCCGCAGTTGTTATAAACTGAATCGGAGATATTTGATTTTCTTTCACTATTTTGTCTTCACTAAAATTTTCCTCATTTTCTGCGCTATTATGTATAAAATATTCTACAGCACTTTCATACTTATTTCCGTCAGAAATTCTGTTTCTCTAAAAATTCCATAATCCATCTAGATCCTCTTAACATGGCTATACAAACCTCCTATTTCAATTGTAATAATTTCAACATGGCTTAGGTTGGCACTCAGTATGAGTCTGCACCATCCTTGAGTTGCATGAGTTTGAACTGCAACGACAAAGACTCTTGGTTTCTTAGGGTCTGTCTTTGTCATATTTGTTATGCTATTTGTCTCATCACCATCAAGAGATATTGAGCCTAACCACACGAAATGCAGAAAAGCCAAATAAAGTCCACATAAACTATATTTCATTTCTTAATATAACTCTAAAATTCGAATGCATTATGAGGATAAATGAAAGAAAACTTAGGAAAGAAGATTTAACCATAAGGAAAATTTTAATTTTCAAAAAGTTTTGAATTTCAATTTCAAAACACACCTTTTTGTATCTAAAGTAAAACACCACCATTTAGCGTTCTCAGGGGCTTATACACATGTACCAAACATAGAGGTATTCTAAAGCCGCGGCACCAGACAATGTCTAAATCTTATTATCACATTCATCGTATTCTTTGGTATCATGACAATCACTGTTATTTTTGTGCTTGAAACTGCGTATATTTTATTTCTCCGTTCCCTCTGTGTCTTTCCTTTAATAATATTCTTGACCTGCCAAACAGTCACATACTTACACCGCAACCTTGTTATTGTATAAAGCGTGTCTGGTTTTTATTATCATCTATATTATTATCATTACTACTCTCATTATAATATTCGTATATGCACACTCACAACACTTTCCTATCATTATTATTATTATTATTATTATTATTATTATTATTATTATTATTATTATTACTTCAGCTTCTATTACGACTATAACACTACATTACAACTATATCTATAAAATAAAAAAATACATATTTAGCAAATTAGGACAGTGATCGCTTTAAATACTTTATTTCTATATTATGTTACACCTACAGACCACTATCATACAAAAATTTCATATTTTCGAGGTTTTCAAAATTGTCAAGAATTTTCAAAGGTTTATGAAAGTTTTAAAATATATCAAAATATTCAAGAATTGCGAATTTTTGTAAATTTTCAAGAAATTCTCAAAATTCCAACAGACTCACAAATGCAGCAGAAACCATGAGGGCGAATTGTTTGTTTGCTAGAATAGAGGAATCTTTGCATTCTTTTCCATCCCATTTGCAGTTAGGAGATTTGCACTCCTCTTGCTTTGTCTTATCGGAGCACTTTTTGCTTTCCGCATTTGGTGCTCCTGCTGCTCCTGTTCCTCCTGCGCTTTTTTCTCCTTCTCCCTCTTTAGGTTTGCATTCGCCTTCTGTTTCAGATTTTCCATATTTTGCTTTCCACTCGCATTTGCTGTTCTTTCACATGTCTTTTTTGGTTTGTGCTTTTTGTATTCCCGCTAGGTACATGAGCTTGGTCATCTCTTTTGCTCTTTCTTTTTGAATGAACATGTACAGAAGGTTGGCCGCTGTCTGCCATTCACAAATTTTTACCACTACCTTTTACACACATGATACACACTCACAACACTCTTCTATCATTATTATTATTATTATTATTATTATTATTATTATTATTATTATTATTATTATTATTATTATTGTTGCTCTTATTATAATATTAGTATATAAACAATTACAACACTCTCCTATCACTACCATCACTATTATCAATTATCACTATTATCATTAATATTATCATTACTATTTATTTTACTAACAAATATACGTAATACAAATTAGAATAGCACTCTTTTGAATACCATATCACCATACTACTTTACACCCATAGGATATTTGCTAGCATTATTTTAATAAAAAAAATAGTTTTCAAACGTCATTAAATGTGTTATAAAATATATTTTTAGCAAAGCGTCTAAAGAAACAAAAATCAATACATTTCACAAATTTGAGAAAAAATCCTTAATATGCTACAAAACTCATAAAAGCAGCAGCCACCAGAGCCAATTTCTTATTGACAAGAAAGCTGGAATCTTTGCAAGTTTCGCCCTCCCATTTGCAATCCGGAGATTTGCAGTCTGCTTGCGATTTCCCTTTGCATTTTTCTGTTGCTGCTGCAGCCCCTCCTGTTTGAGTTTGTGTTTCAGGGGCTCCATTTGCTGTAGCTTTTGTGGCATTATATTTGCACTTTTTACTTGTGTCAGGTTCAGTCGAATTGTAACTGCATTTAGGATCAGTATTGCATTCAGTTTCACCTTTTATTTTGTTGCAGCTTGCTTCATCGTCGCTGTTCTGATTCTGTCGGCCACTTGTTGCGGTTGTATCATCGGTCCGGTCGAGGTGTGCGACAATCATTGCCGCTTTTTTCTGAAGCGCCTTTATGGCGGCTGCTACTCGTTTTCTTTCCCTTGTGAGCTCGGCATCGTTTTTTGCAGTTTCTAAGGTTCGTTCAGCAACTTTACGGTGGTGTTGGCGCTGTTGCTGTTTTTACCTGCATGCCCTGGTGTGCCGATTACTAGCGATTTACCGCTTCTGTGGCTGTACTGCTGTCACTGCGCGAGTTATTTCTGCCGCGTCGAGGTTCGGTGCTGTTTTAGCTTTACAAACACTGTGTATGTGGGCCCAGATCGTTTGCTTGCCTGTGTCTTCCCATGTCCATCCGCTTGGATTTGGGCTTGCGGTCGTGCCGCAGACCTCCTTGTCCTGTGTGCCGTCTTGTGCACATAGACATAACATCGATATACATACTGCCTCACCCGCCTTCGGTAGCTTGCAGTCATCCTCTTTTGTGCCGCTGATAGTTGGGTTGCAGTTCGGCGTCGGCTGCCCCGTGGGCGCTTTTGTTCCGTACACTGCTTGTTTCAAGTATTCTGCCGCTGTCGTCGCTAGGTCTGGCGGGCTTGCCGCTAGTTCACGGTTGTAATTTGCTTTAACCTTTCGTCGCTTACCTCTTCCGTTAATGGTTTTGGGAGTTCGTCGGTTATGCCCGTATCGGCGAGGATAACCAGCTGGCACAGGGTTTGTAGGTCTAGTACGTTCACATGGTCGTCGTTAGCTGTGAACGCTACGTCTGGCGCTAGAATCACCGCTATTAGTGCTGCTGTTTTTGTATACATTTGTTTTATTTATTTGCTTTTTCTGTTATTGATGACAGCTTTTGATGCTAGGAGCAGTGAGCTGTTGAGGTCGCGGGCATGAATTTAGTGTAGAATGGTAAAATATAGAGGGAGTTTGATACCATATTGCGCTTGGAATATTTCGTTGAAGGAACTTCTGGTTTTCAATTTTCCTCCCAGTTTGCTTTGTTGCCAGCTGTTATACATGTTGTATTTTTCACCGGTTGGCCTTTAGATGTTGTATCTGCAGCGTGGTGGGTTTACTTCAACATCTATTCGACGTTCCTTCGAAGCACCTCTCTCTGTGTTGGCCGCGTTTTCTATTTAAACTTCAAATTTTAAACTGTTGTAGGCTATAAAATTCTGAGGCATCGCCGGTGAAAACCTATCAAAGCACGTCATGTTACCGTTACGCGCATTCGTAAGTTATTCTAGAAAGCATCAAAAGACTGTCGATACTAATAAATATACTTGTAAAAATTTATGATGCTGCCTAATTGTTGTCATCCTGCCAGCCGCTGATTCCATGCGTTTTCGTAGTTTACATGTCGCTTCTACGGTTGCTTTTTTTGTTCTATTGTTGTTTTAACTAACAGCGTGTAAGCATTATGTCTCCGAGAATAAGGTACCTTACTAACCGTGCTGTATGCCTTAGCCAGTTTGAGGTAGCGCTTATTTACGGGATTCGCATCTGCGTTGGTGTCTCTAGGTTTTTTTTCACTTTATTGGCTATAGTGGTTGTACGTTTCGCTGCCAAATTAGACTCAAAAGTTTCTGCTTCCTTTGCCGGGTACCATATTTCCTACCATTTAGTTGCTGCAGGACTTTCACAATCTGCACTGAAAATCTCTTTATATGCTGTCCGTATCCAAATTAAGACTACTTACACAACACTTCACACCATCATTATATTAATACTGTTCTTACTATAATATTCGTATATACATACTCACAATACTTTCCTATAATTATTTTTATTATAATTATAACCATTAGTCGATACTAGTATCCATAAAATAAACGGAATAAATCATATTATAATAGCATTCATTTTTCATATCCTATCACTCTTATACTTTATACCTATATGCTAGCATTGCGCACATTGTCAAAATTTTCATATTTTTATAATTCTCGAGTTTTTCAAAATTTTCACATTTCATCAAAAAGTGTTAAAATATATCAAATGTTAGTAAGATTTACAAAATTTTCTCAAAATATCAAATTTTCATCTGTCTAATAAATTTGAGCAAAAATCCTTGAAATACTAAAATGCTCACAAAACATCCCAATAAGAGCAAATTTCTTATTGACCAAGAAACTGGAATCTTTTCACTTGTTATCTTCCCATTTGCAGCTGGTGTCTTTCAAAACATTTATCTTTTTTTTTACCTTTGCATTTCTCGTCTTTCTTTTCTTCCGCTTTCACTGCATCTTTCTCCAACTTTATATTTTTCAGTTCCTTTTCACTCGCAAGGGTCATGACATTCATCTTTCTCTAGTAGTTCCAGCAGTAGAATCTATCCATTTTGACTGAAATATTAAGTGCATCCATTTTGCCGTATATTTAGCCTTTATCACTACTCTTATTATAATATTCGTATATGCACACTCTCACAACACTCTCCTATTATTACTATTATTATTATTATTATCACTATTATTACATTAGTTAATATCCATAAATTTAGCATCCTCTTTCACCCTGCGGCTTTGCACACACAGGTCAGTATCATACGAAATTTTCATATTTTAAAGGTTTTCAATATCCTCATGCAAAATTTAGCAAAAAGAGTTTGAGAATTTAATTATAGAAGCAAAACTGCAAGCAAAAGAGGGGCCTTGTTAATGACAAAAGAATTGCTTGCTGTGGTGTTTGTGGTTTTACCATCTTTCCCTTCTTGGTTTGCTTTTTCTGCTGCTTGTTTGGCTTCCTCACTCAATGTGCACTTTTTGTTTGCTCCTTCTTCTTCAACATCGTTCCATGGGTTTGTCGCACTTATCCACCCCTTTTTTTCGCATGTTATTTTTGTTGGTTACTGTGTTGGCTTTTTTTCTTATTTCTTCCTGCAATTGCTCTCCAAACTTTGAAAAGCTCGCCTTGTTTTTTATGTGTCTGAGAAGCAAACTTTTTCTAATGTCTTCGGGGTTGCTGTTAGTTTTTATTGTCTTTTCTTCCGTCTTGTCCACTTGGACCTGTGTTACGGGGAGGCTGTCTATTTTGTTTTTTATCTTTTCGGCCTGGTTCTTAGAGTCCCCGGCGACGTCGTCTACCAATGCGGCTGCTCCGTAGTCGTTTTTTCTAGTTTTGGCCGTTAGTTTGGCGGCTTTCCGAACGCTTGTTATAAGCTGTGCTGCCTTGCCTTGTTCGAGCACGTGAGCTAGAATGGCGTCCTTTGTTTTGCCGATTGAACAATTTTTCTGGTGCTGTTTGTGGATTTGTTTTTTCCCAGTTGGTCCCTAGGGCGTTTAAGCTGGCTTTGTATTGCTGTTGGTGCTGCGCTGTTGTGAGCAGTTACTTTGAGAAACCGAAACATGATTGGCTTTGGCAATACTCTATTTATCTGCCAGACGTTGGCGGCCGATGTGTCACCGTTGGTTTTCAGGAGAAAGCATTTCGTGTAAGCAGATCCCTCGGTTTTATGTCCTGTGCCGCTGTTCATTTCGTCATACCCGGTCGGCTTTAGTGCACTATTTTCTAGGAATTCTGTTGCTTTGACGTCGTCGGTTGTTTTAGCTGGGTTACCAAGTCGTGTTTATGTGTTAGTCCCGCTTGAGTTTCCACCAGCCGCCGCCAAGCAAGTTTCTGTACTTCCCCCTGCGGAGACCGCTATTAAGAAATCGACAAATTCGTTTATCACTCCTGTCGCCTTGCTCGCGTTAACTGTCGCCAATAAAGCCACCTTCTGCATTTCCTGTAGTTGCTCCGCTGTTGCTGCTCCGCATGCGCCCGAAGCAGCCGCTGCTGCCTTGTAGACTGTTTACGCATTAGCATCGCCTCTGCTTCGCCTACCAGAAAAGCGATCAGCTCCGCCTCATAAGCAGCTTTGACTTCCTTTATGAGAGCCTCTTGCTTTTGTAGTGCTACTGAAGGTATTTTGTCGAGCTCAGTTGCGACCCTACAAATCTTGCGTACTTCTGCTTTGTCAAACGTTTTTGCTGACGGCTTCGAAATCTGAATTGCTGTCGCTACCGTTGCCGTGAGGGCTATGTAGCTGCACACCGCTGGATTTGAGCTTATCATTATTTTTCCTATTTACTGGATTATTGTGCGTTGTGTGTTTGTCTACGTAATAGTTGCGACACGATTGTTCTTAGATCGGCACAGTGGAGTTGCTTCTGCTGATTGTTGTTCTGTCTTATTATCGTTCAGTTGGGAGAAGTTTATTAGACTCTGTGCGCAGCTTGTCTGTTGCAGCCCACGGCGTCGTTACAGGTGTCGATAAGTTCGATATATTCGCTTCTCAACGCTTTTCAGAAGCAGCCTGCTGTGCCACCAAACCCGCATTCTTGTAGCTGCCTTCTTATGAGATCAGCTAAATTTACGGTCTTGAATTAAAAAACTTACTACATCAATTATTTCACGTCCAGCCTCCATCCAAAAATTTTCCAGATTTACCAACACAATTTTGGATATCGATTCAAAAAATTTTTCTTGCAATAGTTCTGCTAATAGTTGTGTTATTTTCCGCGTTCATTTTGTTTAAAGATGGTTTCTTGAGCTGCCAAATTTGCTGTCGATCGTCTCTTTTCCTTGCGTTCTCGAACTATTGCAGCTGGCAGCCTGCCGACTAAAGTTGGTACGAACATTGCTACACGCGGCATCAGTCGCCCTGACGCAGATCCGTGGCTTTTGCTGCTTTTTCAGACTCTGTGATTTCAAATCTTTTAACACAAAGAGTTTTTAACAAGTACAAACTAACACTAGCTCTTAGTTGTATTCGTCTCCGCTACTTACCTCCTTCTTTCTCAGTTAACGACACAGAAAGCTGTATGGTCAAGAAATACATATTGGAAGTCGATGCTATTTACTGTTTTCTTACTAGTTGATTTGATCCACTTGCACTTTTTCAGGTTTTCTAGTTTCTAACATGCCAAATTTTATGGTAATAAAGAAAATAAAGAAATGTTTGTGCCCATACAATACCTTGCAAATTTGGTTACGTCTCAAAACAACGAAGGCTCAGTGTTTCCACACTATCTTCTCATTCAAAAACGCTTTTATCACCGATATACCTTTCTGGTTCCGACTCATTCTTTCATCTGCTTCTATTTTTACTAATTTAGCGTTACTTTTGTTTCTGTAAGTTCAGCTGTGGTCATTGTACGCTTTCCACTGAATACACTTTCTATCTGTCGTTAATGCAGGCACCACAAGCACGTAAATGAGTTATACGTTCTTTATCTCGTCAATTACCTCCTTCCTTCCTTCCTTTCCGCTTTCTGTCACTGTTTCTACGGACTCCGTAGTTACTCTCCTTAGCTTATGCACTGAACTTTGACTCTTCCTGCTATCTAGTTATGTATAATAATATCTATAATCATGTCTGAGTATGAACTGCCTATATTTCATCTCCGCATTCTCCTCTTCACCCTACTACTTACTGTGCCTCTATTTAACCTTTCCATTCTATCTTCACCACCGCTCTTATTATAATATTCGTATATACACACTCACAACGCACTTCTATTATTATTATTATCATAGCCCTAACCAATATCCATTAAATTTTTGAAAAATTCCATAATTTTTCACATTTTCATCAGAAAGTGATAAAATATTTAAAATTTTAGCATAATTTACCAAATCCTCTCAAAATAGAATAGCGAACTCATAAAAGCAACAGCAAGCAGAGCCAATTTCTCATTGAAAAGAAAACTCAGCTGCGGTTATTTTATCCCCGTCTTTCTTTTCTGCTGTTTTGTCTTCTGAATCTGCTTTTGTGTCTCCGTCAGGTTTAATTCTGCCACGCGCCAGCGTTTAAAAAAAAGCCTCGTGCAGCGCCATAGGCCACGCGCCAGCGTTTTAAAAAAAAAAATAGATTTTAAGTTCACGAAAACAACAAGAGTAGAATTGTAACAATGTGGAGATGAAATTAATATGAGAAACATTTAAGCGAGGATTGCTGTCGCTCGAATAGGGGTTGGTCACTAAAAAAAAAGTAAATTAAAAAATGGGTCGATGTGGAGATGGAAATTAAAGCTGCAGATGTAAACGTGAACAAGCTAAAAAAAAATAATTAGTAGAAAAATGAAACCTAACCCTAACCCTAACCCTAAGCCTGGAAACCCCCCTAACTAACCTACCTAACTACCTCCCTACCTTCCTGTAAAAAAAAAATTCAAAAAGAAAAAAATGATAAAAATTTTAGGTATCAGAAACAAATATTCCCGGGATATTTTTACGTGTTAAAATATATCAAATAGCAAAATTCTTTTAAAAAAGATGGGAGAGAAATTAAAAAAGCAAGGCCGCAAATGCAGAAACCATGAGGGCGAATTGTTTGTTTGCTAGAAAACTGAAGGAGCTGCAACCTATCATTTCTGTGTTTTGCACACCTCTGTAGGTTTTCCGCCTGAAGCTCTATCTCCTTCTCCTGCTGCTGTGTTTTGCGCTTTTGCTTTTGAATTGCATTTATTCTCATTTTCATCGTAATTGCATTTTTCTTGAGAGCATGTTGCATTTTTGCCGTGGTCAGTTTTTTGGTTTGTTCTCTGTTACACTGCGTCGGTACCTCCGCGCTTATGGCATTGATCGCCGTCAGGTAGCCGCCTTCTTCGTTATCTTCGTTCTTCTGTGCAGCTGTTGCCAGTGCTACCCGAGTTGTTCTGTCTTTTAGTAGGCCCTTTACTCCCGTTTCATCCGTTGGTGTTTTTGTTACTGCTTGCCGCAGCTTGTTTGCTACTGCAGCGCGCTTTTCGCTGAGAGCCTTGAGAAGGTTATTTGTGACTGCGGCCGTGTGTATCGATGGCATGTTCTGGAAGCCTCCAGCAGCTGCTACCTGTATTAGTCCGTTCAGTAGGTGTATTGGCTGCGTTACACTACTGTATGCTGTGTTTGGGTAATTCGACTCCCTATTGACCACCCCTTATTTAAAATCCCCTTCCGCTACTTTCATCCTGCCTTCTCCAAATATGGCCACATTTGAGTCTGCTATCGCATTTTTGCCATTGATACAGCCATTTTAACTGCGATACGAGTCAATTCTGAGTAAAATTTCCTCCATTTTGGTTATCTCTCGCTTCTTCCGCCGATGATGTAGGGGCTTGACGTGACCTATACACGGAATCTTTCTCCACATATTTTCCTTGTGTATAATGATGCCAAACATCATATATGTATTTGAAACGCACGTATTCAATCTTCTATTTTTTGCCGTCGTAAGCTAGTGACCACGCATCTAACTACCCTCATATTATAATATTTGTATATACATACTCACAACACTCTCCTATTATTATCATCATTATCAATATTATTATCATAATGATTATTATTATTATTATTATTATTATTATTATTATTATTATTATTATTATTATTATTATTATTATTATTATTATTATTATTATTATTATTATTATTATTATTATTATTATTATTATTATTATTATTATTATTATTATTATTATTATTATTATTATTATTATTATTATTATAAACATAACTAATATGCATAAAATAATGGATACAAACAAAAAATACTTATCATATCACTAATTTGTTATCCTATCTCAATACCACTTTCCACCAAGTTTCTACAATCATACACGTCTTAATAAAATTTCAGATTTTCAGATTTTGCAATGTTTTCAAAACAGTGTTAAAATAACTCATATTTTAGTAAATTTAGTATTTTCTCTCCTTAAAGAAAATATTCGTAAATTTCATAAAGCTGAGCAAAAATTATAAAGTTCCACCAAACTCACAAAAGAAGTGGCCGCGATAACAAATTTATTATAAACTAAGATACTGAAATCACGGCATTTTGTTTTAGCTTTTTCCTTGGCCTTCAATGAAATCAATCCATCCACAAACAGATTTCTTTCCCTCCTTCGGTTTTCCTGGCGCCTTGGCACATTTTTCTGGGTCCGTATACTGGCCACAATTAGGGTCTTCTGCGCCTGCAGCTCCATCTCCTGTTCCTGCTTGGGTTGCTTGTTCTTCTGCTGCTGTCGCATTCAATTTGCAGTGATTTTCTTTTTTGTCATCAGGGCCTTCCCATTTGCACTCTCCATTGTTTTTGCATTCAGCTGCTTTTTCTATTGCTTCACATTCTTGCTCCTTCTGATCCCCAACTTACCTTGTTCTTTGCTTTGAATCAGGATGAACAGATAACACTGTTGGTTCTCGCGGACACGCTCGTTCCCCTTTCCCTCTTTTTTTTGCAATTTCTGTGTAAATGTGTGCTGCTAATCTTGGTTTTGCGGTTACCATTATATGAGATACGCTTGTTTTAAACTTCGTCTTCGGTTTTGTCTATATCCCTGGCGACACCGGCCACCTCAACGAGTGACAGGGTCCAGTACCCCGTATCATCGGGGAAAGCCAAGAGCCAGCAGCGTTCCTTTCATGAGGAACACTGCTGTGCTCCGGCTACGGCATCATACAGCACAGGGATCAGCAGCGTCTTGCTGGGACACCGTTCTTCATTTGTCGGTCCCTGTGCACGTGCCAGCGTACCATCAACAGTATCATCCGCACTAAGATGCTGCTGTCCGGTGATGTGGAAGAGAATCCCGGACCGTCGTTGCGCGGGATGCAGTGGAACTGCGCCGGGGTATCTCAAGGAAAGAGATTAGCACTCCACAAAACCCTTGTTGATGAGCGGATCGCCTTTTGTCTGTTGAGCGAGACAAGGATGACGCCTGGAGAGGCGGCTTGCTTTAGCGTTGCTGGCTACCAACATCACGGAATAGCTCGTAACTGCAAAGGAGGTGGTGTATCAATACTAGTGAGGGGGGACCTACCAGTCGAGACCGGTATGGCCGTTGTTGGTCGCATTGAACAAGTGCATGCAACAATTCACCTTGCACGTGGAACGGCGCTGACTGTCACGTCGGCATACATCCCACCAAAACACACCTTCACGGCAACTGACCTAGATACGCTTCTGACAACTGACGGTGCCCAGCTCATCGGTGCAGACGCTAACGCACACGCGTTGGCATGGGATCGCGCGAGCCCACCAAATACAAGGGTGAAACCCTCACACAGTGGTGCATTGACAATTAGTTTCTGGTCTGCAACACTGGTGAGTGCACCAGGTACGCGCGCCACCACGGGGAGTCCACCCCTGATGTGACACTGTCAAGGAATTGCACAGTGCACACGTGGACATCGCTGTATTCTCCCTATAGAGATCACCATCACATATTTTTCGACGTTATCGTTGGAGACGACACAGATGCACTGAGTTGCCCGCGGCTTCGAAAGCCCATGTACGCATGGCTAAAAGCTGACTGGAGGAATATCCGTCTCAAGGTTGACGAGCTCTGCAGGACCATCCGCATTGCGACGAAGGTCTCCGTCCCCCGTGGCTACAGAGCAAGAGCGTCACATTGGACACCTGAGCTCGCGAAACTCGATGAAGAGATCGCTGGATGCGGACCCTCCCACCGAAGGGAAAAGTTGGTAGCCACGCGTAAGCAGATCCTGGACCGTACCACAAAGAAGAGATGGAGCACGCTATGCTCCAGACTTGCGGTGTCAGACCGCTGCAGTTGGCACATTGTCAAGAAGGTATATCCGCCACGACCACTAACCACACCGGCTGTACTTGTTGATAACGCGGCCATCACGGACTACTGTCAAGCTGAGAGGTTCATTAAACTGTACTCGTCCCGCGCAAGAAGGCACCCCGACTCACACCCACCGGCACCAATAAAGACGATAGCGAGTGAGTTCAGTCCCATCACGATGGCTGAACTACGGAAATCGATCAAACTACTTCCGAGGACCTGATTGCTTATACAACGAGGCACTACAACATCTCGGTAGAACAGCGCTGAATGTTGTTCTGAGGCTATTCAATGAGAGCCTACGAACGGGAGTCGTGCCGCCTGCATGGAAGACTGGTGTTATCATCCCCATCCTGAAGGCCGGAAAAAAGGCGGAGGACCTCGATTCTTACAGGCCAGTGACGCTCACGAGCTGTCTCTAAAAAGTCATGGAGCGCATAATTGCCGCGAGACTTAGAGACACTGTTGAGTCCCAGCTGACGCCGCAGCAATCAGGCTTTCGCCCCGGATGCTCAACGCTCGAACAACTCCTGCACGTCCGCGCTGCCCTCCGCCAGTCCCACGCACCAATATCGTACGGGTGCTGTATTTGTCGACTACGAGAAGGCATTCGATACAGTAGACCACGACAAAATTGCGAGGGAAATGCACAGAATGAAGGTATCACCCCACATTGTGAAGTGGTGCGTATCATTTCTGAGTAACCGAACTGGCAGAGTGAGATTCAAGGAGAAGCTTTCCAGAAGCAGAACATTTGAGCGAGGAGTGCCACAAGGAACTGTCCTTGGCCCAATCATGTTCATTATTGTCATGAACTCGTTGAGCCAACGCCTTGCAGAAGTGCCGTTACTGCAGCACGGATTCTTTGCAGACGACCTGACGCTACTTGCGAGGCACACAGAGAGGGATGTCATCAACCACACACTACAATGCGGTCTAAACGTGGTGTTACAGTGGTCAAAAGAGTACTTCATGTCTGTCAACGTAGCGAAAACAAAGTGCACACTCTTCGGGTGTATAGAGCGGCACCCCCTTACATTACAACTGGACGGCGAAAGAATAGGAGCTGACAGGACACCGAAGCTTCTAGGAGTAACATTCCAGTGTCTGCAAGGGATGGCAACACATGCGGCCAAAACGAGACGCAAGATGGACTTCAGACTACTGCAGATAGCAGCCATCTCAGCTTCTACATGGGGGCCAAGACGACAAGTACTGAGAGCTTTTTATCTAGCACTCGTACAGGCACACACCATGTATGGCATTGAGGTATGGTACTGGGACGCTTCGGAACGAAGTCGCGACCTCCTTGCATCAGCACAACACAAAGCCAGTCGCATCATAGCCGGCATACCACATGGGACGCGCAAAGAGGACTCTCTGCTGGAAGCAAACCTCCTGCCACTCAAGACGACCACTCTTGTGCGCAGCATGAAATTCATGCTGATGTGTGAGTCACGAGGCGGATGTTTGCGGCGCAGTGCTGAATAAGTATACCACAGCAAACATCCAGTCAGAGCCCTACATTCCCGCATCATGCGGTCCTATCCCCACCTCCGCATTGAGCCACGCGAGCAACCACTAGAGACATCGACGCTCCGCCACAGCTGCCGACCGCTATTTCACACGCAGATAAAGCCTGTGTGCGCTGATGACCCTGACGATGTCAAAAGGGAGGCTTCCGAAAAGTGGATTGAACGGCATTTTGCACGGAGGGGGAAGGAGCCACCGCGGCGAGAGCACTACGAATTGTGGACTGATGGATGCGTGTCCCTCAGTGAGAAGTCCGGAGCAGCTTCCCTGCTCTATAGAAACAACACGCTGATTTGCGCACCCAAAACTGGAGCAGGGGAACTCTCATGCAGTTACAGAGCGGAATGCTTAGCATTAGAGATAGGACTGCAACGGCTGCTGAAATGGCTTCCGGCATACAGAAGCACAACGAGCAGGTTGTCCATCTTCTCTGACTCGCTGTCAATGTTAACAGCACTGCAGACAGGCCCCCTAGCCGTAACGGACCCAATTCTAAGACGACTATGGAGGCTTCTGTTTAAAGTTCAGAGAAGGAAGATACGTATCCGACTGCAATTTGTGTTTGGCCATTGTGGCGTGAAACGGAATGAGGTTTGTGACGAAATGGCCAAAAAGGCCGCAGATTTACCACAGTTGCGAGACACATGGATCCCCAACATCATTGCTTATGCGAAGCGAGTGCTTAGGTCGGAAGAAGTGGTTTGGTATCACGGGCCTTTCGTGTCGGGTCCTCAAGACACTATGGATGGATGTTGCGAAAGATCAACCCGAGTGTGCCTCCACAGTGCCGATGGTGCAACCCGCAACATGCAGAGATAGGGCCAACAATACAAACAGCCCCACCTATTGCGACACGCACTCTTCAGAGAACCTCCGAACCGACCAAATGTACGGAATGTGATGCCACATACCAATGCCGCTCGAGTGCTGTAACGCACATGGTAAACATGGACTTGTGCGAGCTGATGCCCTCCGGAGGATCAAATACGGCGATGCAACACCTGCAGTGGACATCCCCCCGGAGTCCCCTCCAGTGGTGGCGATCGTTCCTCTACCATCGAGCACACGAGTCCATATGAGACCGCAGGTGCTTCATTGTACCCTCTGTACCTCCAAATTCGCAGTGCCAGGCCGACTATTACACCACCTTAGAACAATACATGGCATAGGCAGCGGTAGTTTGCCGCGTGAAAAGGGGGCGAGAGAACGAGGACTCAGTGCAAGGAGATGGTAGCGCTCCAGCAGCGCCAGCCTCTCAGGATACACGGAAGCTGCCGTTTCAATGTGACCTGTGCGAGCCGAGCTTCGGTACACGTTCTTCCCTGTCACTACACAAAAAATTCAAACATAAAAGCATAGTGACGGAGGACGGTACCGTGGTGGTGGTGCAACTCCCTCGTAAGCGTGCCCGTGAGGGAAACGTTGACGTCCCGGGGAAGGGCGAGGTGCAGTGTGGTGTGTGCCAAAAAGTGCTCAGTTGCAGGGACTCCCTCATCCGACACTGTAAGGCTTTCCACAAAGGTGAGGGAGTCGAGCTTAAATGCAGCAAAAGCACAAAATTGTGTGCCACTGATTCCCCGCATACAAACACATGAAAGTGAATGGCAAATTGGTGTGCCCGACATGCGGAAGGCAGTGTGCTAGCAAAACTGGCCTCACCCTACATCAAAAGAAGATGCACGGTATGAAGGTAGAGCGCGCTGTTACCAGCCAACGCGGCGACTGCGAAGAAACGTCGCTGCACTTGATGAGCTGTCCCGGTTTGAAGGAGTTACGTGTCAGGTTTGCGGTAGAAGGTGAGTGTGTGCAGGATGTATGTTTCTCTAAAAGGCTGGCGCAGTTTCTCATTGCGGTTGAACGGAGCCGGCCACAGGTGAAGTCCTCACCTAAGGTAACAGTCATACAACCCACTCTCCCTTCTGCAACTTCCCCCCTTATTGCCGAGTGTGGAGCTAGCAGGAAAAGCACCGGACGCAGGAATAGTCCAGACACCCTTAGAGACAGAGGAGGTATGCAGTCAACAAGCAACAGAAACAGAAAGAGGGGGAGAGAATAATAAACGAATAACAAAAATCAAAACAAAAGGATTGCTAATTGACATCTTTGAGAGAGTCCGGGGTGGGGGGTTTCTCGCCCCATCTGCTGTATTCCGTTCAACTGCGGAGCTACAATAAAAAGTTATAAAGAGTGTGTTAGGATGAATAAAAAAGGGAGACTCTGCCACAGTCGCCAGATCGATAGCATATCAGTGCTCTACGGTGATGGCTGATGGCCGCGCCAGTGGGGGGAAACTCCCACGAAGGCACGAAGAAAATTCCAAAAAAAAAATTCCTCTGTTTTTCTGCTTCGACGAGCAGTTTTTGGGCGGCCAGAAGCTGTCCCACCCAGGGGAGGTTTGTAATATCCTTGTTCCGTACGACGCCATTGTAGTCTATGCAAGCGGATGCTTCGTCTTGTCCGTCGCAGTCGTCGTTGGTTTCTCCGCCTCCTATCACGTTCTCTGTGTTTGCGCCGGTGGATGGTGCTGTGCCAAACAAACTTGCGAATTGGGCAAGCGCCGCGTCGATGGTTGATGGTGTCGCATGCCGCTGGGTTGCTGAGGGTGGACACTTTGTTACTATCGTTTGTACTGCTGTCTTGGCGTTGCCTGCAGTGTCGCCACCGCTGTTTTTGTAGTTTCGTACGGTGCCGCCTGCCACACAAAGGTTGGCTGCTGATGCCGAGGAGCACAGGCACGCTAAATCCGATGCCAGGTTGCTGCCTTGTTTTGTTGATCCCCCTGTTTTGCAACTGGCCGCGTGGTTGCCATATATGCCGTCGTCCGTTGTGTCCTTTCCCTGGTCTCCCGTTAGAGCTTGTTTTAGGTGGCTGCACACGCCTGTCGTTACAGCTTCTATCATGGTTTGTGTCGCTCTTAGCCGCTCTCTGGCTTCGCCGGCGGTAGTCCGAATTTTGTTCATCTTCCAGTGTACACGCTGCCGGGTTTCTTCGTCTCCGATACGTAAATATTTTGGTTTTGTTTCTGGTGTCTGTGCCTCCAGCAAACTTTTCTTTTTCTGCTCCCACGCTTTGTCGCTAAACGTCGAAAAAATTTTTGCTGTGAAATTAACTGTTGGCAGCGTTACAATGTACAAATCCTCTATGTCGTCTGGCGGTTCATGTGTGTCGCTCCGCGTTAAGTCTGTTGTGTTTGGTTCCGATGTGCACAGCTTGTAAATTTCGCAAAAGACAGAGAATTCTTTGCCGTTCTTTGTGGTCGTCGCGGCGCCAAGTTGAGCTGCCAATAGTAGAAGGGCCAATGCTTTTGATATGGCGAATATAGCATATTCCGAGCTTGCATGCGCGTATCTGATCATCCCTAGCTTTCAGTCGTGACTTGCAAACTCTGGGGGTTCAGAAACGAAAAAATAGTCGAGCGGCCCCAGTGTCTACAATAAAGTCCACTGCTTTTCTTTCAAGCTGCTGTTGTTTACCGCCCGTCGCTTTCAGATTGATGAATACGATTTATATTCATTCACATTATTTCTAGCCACCTATACCCCTCATCTATGAAATATCTTCTTTCGACACCCTATTTTTCCACTAAAATAAAAGCTTTATATGCTCACTATTACTTTCCCCACTTGAAATCAATACATAACATGAAAATCACACGATAAAATAAAAACCCAGTCACCACCATTATTGCTGTTGCACCTATTCATTTTTTGTGATGTGGTGTTTTCTTTTGAGTGCACATGGTACTTCCACCCGCCGCATCATATGTGAATTTGCAATTTCGGCCCCCAGTTGTGCCGCCAATCCCCCTTTATACTTTATGTGCTTTATGCTGTGCTTTGTGTATGGACAATTATGAGCATTGAGGAAGAGTATTTGACTCTCTCTTCCTAGAAACTTCTTACATATATAACTTAGATTGTCACTTTTGTTTCATTTGTTTTACTTTAAATAATTATCTGATACTTGGTGCTTTTTCGAAGATGAACGATAGAGAAAGCTGAAACAGGATAAAATTCTCATGAGAAATGGCTCAACTATGGTGATTTATTTCCTCTGTGTTAGATTTACTTGTATTGTTTTACGTCACCTCATTTCTAATCTACTAAATAAGCTATTCAAGTTGTGCCTACACACCTCTAATGGCTTGGCCATAGAAAAACAATGAAATTCTTAGTTCTATCGAATATTTTTACCAACTCTACTGTGCATAGGGTGTTAATAAGGTTAAATGTTTCTACACTGCCTTTCAATGCAATAATTTTATTTTTGTCTCTTTTCATTTGCCATTTCTATTGTTTTCCGGATAGTTTTCAACATCTTTAAATGTTGTGATATTTTTTTGAGCTTTACACGTATGTTTAGGTACAATCATTAGCTGCTTACTTGTTCACTTCTCTTAAGTTCCTAATTCTGTTCATAGCTGCACTTTTACAAGAATTGTGCACAATTTATAATCTAAATTCTCTACATTAGGTCGTTTTGCATCCATGACGGCGATTTCAGTAAAAATAATGTATTTTTAAAAGAGTTATTGAGAACATATTAGTAATAGTGGTTTTATATCTTTTGTACCCATAGTGCTTGTTTGTGTAACATGTAGCGCTAAATTTGGTCTATACATTGCGTTCTTCCAATCATCATTGTCCCCTCGGGGTTACGTCGTGTATCATAATACCCATCATCATGTTAAAGTTTGAGAGTATGCATATTACATCTCCTTCATTTCATTTCCTTTAAAAATAATTATCCTGGACCCTATCCATCCATATTTTTTTTACTTTTCCGTTCACTTACTCACTTACTCTGATTGCGCTCTTGTCATTGTTTTAAGTTTTTGTACTTTTTTCCATTTGATCTTCACCACCACCTTTGTAATATTAGTATAAACACACTCACAACACATTCATATCATTATCTTTACGTTTTTCACTACTTATTATAACCCTAAATAATGTTGATTAAATTAAAAATTTAAAATAGGACTCATCCTTCATACAATATAGCGCTACTACTTTACAGACACAAGCCACAATGATATCTAATTTTAAATTTGAGTTTTTCAGTGGTTTTACTAAAAAGCGTTAAAATATATCAAATCTTGGAAAATTTGTTAATTATATTAAATTCTATCAAAATAGGAAAATTACGTAAATTTTTATAAAATTGAGCAAAAACCTCAATATGCTAAGAAACTCATGTAAGATTCAGCATTTGCAGAAATTTTATTATTTGCAAGAATACTGGAATCTTTGTATTGTGTTCCCCCAAATTTGCATTTATGAGCTTTGGTGCAGTTTGGTTCCAATTTTTATGTGCACTTAGAGTCAGTTTTCTCATCTTTTCCTGTTTCTTGCCTTTATTTTCTTTATTTTTCACTTTTTTTCAAGGTGCATTTTGACCCTCTTTTCTGTTTTCATCGTATGTGCACCCAGTTTTCTTTCTACATTCATTTTTATCGTCTCCTGCTGAATTGCATTCTTTCTCTTCACTTATTTCTGCTTTCTTGTTTTCCTTATCCTCTTTTAGCTTTTTAAGTTCAGCTTCCAGTTTTTTCAATTCGGCCGCTTTTGCTCGCATGTAGTAACTCATAGTTGCTTGCAGTGTTTCTATTCCTGTCACCGCATCGATCTCTTTGGTTTTGGCTCCAGTTGCGTTTATATCGGCTACTGGTGTTTTTTTTTCTACTTTCCATATTTCTGGGGCGTTGCTTCCATCAGCTTTAAATAACTCTGTTAGTTTTTTGGGGGCCGCCGTTTCCAAGTCTGCTACTGTTATATCTGGGGTTGTGTCTTTAAGTGCGCGTTTTATCTCCGCTAGAGCTGCCGCGTCGAGTGCAGCTGCTTTTAGGAGTTCGTTGATATCGGTTGATGCGCTTGACGTTTCCTGTGCCTGCACTGCTAGGCGGTCAAAATGCACCTTTTCTAGAAGCGTTTTTGCTGCTTGGCGATTGGCTCTGTTTATCTGCTGCGGGCTGTCTCGGGTCACCTGTTCGTTTGCCGTGACCTTTAGTAGGCCAAATGCGAGGAGCGGCGTGGCTGCCGTTGAATGTCCAGCGCCGCCGCTGAGCGCCTGCTTTTTCCACATACCGCATTTGTCGGAGTCTGCGACTCCGTTGGTTGCTGTCACTGTGTCAATTTGTGCGTACCCTGTGGCTGACAGGACCGTATCTGTTATGCTCGGTTCAGTGCCGCCAAGCTGCGGTTCGCCACCCTCGCAGCCGTTTGCTTTTGTTGTAGCCGAGCCGCTGCTACTTGCCGTTTCGTCCGCACCGAGGCAATACTCTCCCCCGGTTGCGCTCGATTTTAGTAGTTGGATCGCGTCTTCAATTTCGCCCACTGCTTCCATCGCTGTGACCGTTGCCCTCATCGCCACTGTCGTGAAAGTTTCTACTGCTGACGCCTTTGCATCTGCTTGTGCTGTCAGTCCTGCGGCGAGAGCCACGAACGCCGTGTTTTTGCTTTCTGTTGCTGTTTGTTCTGCTAGTATTTCCAGTTTTAGTGCCAGCTCCCGTCCTGCCTTGGCGCTTTCCTGTAATTTTTTTATTTTTACATGTGCTATTGTTGGGATTTTCCTTAGTTCGCCGGCGATCCTACATAAAGGTTTCCACATTTTGTCTATAAGAGCAGGCTGGGCTGTGTCGGCATGGTTGCTGTACATAAAAACTAAAAGCGCCAGTGCCGCTGCTGCTTGGGCCACCGTCGCTTTCATCCCTTGTTTTGCAATCGTATCTTCGATGAAGAAACTTTATTTAGGGGACAATTAAATGTGGGTAATGAATGAATGTGAACAGGCAGTAAGGTACCACAAGCATGAAACAAACTACAATTTAGACTACTTTTCAAGGGACAATTACCGCATAGCCACGTTATCGCGAAACTATAGTCTAGCATACTGTCTGCAAAGAGTCATCGGGTCTTCCACCTGTGCTATATTTCGCGCCGCCCCTCAAAGACCGGAAAGTACTACTTTTGCTCGTTAAGTATGCGTTTTCCTTTGAAATTCTAATCATTTAACGATTGCACTACTCTACCCACCTTTCCCTATAATCTAAAAATTCCCTTTCTATCCCCTCTACTGTACCGCTAAAATAAAAAGATCAAATTCTCTCTATGCTCGTACAACTCCCTTACCTTGAAGTTTAACATTTTAATAGACTATGAGATTGAAAACTACTGCGCACACTATTGCCGCTGCAGCATCTTATTCATTTCGCATAACATTTAGCGCATCACTTCTTTCTCTTCCTGTATCATTTTGTCGTATGTTGTGCTGCTCATTATTTATCAGTTTATACGGTGTTTTTTGTACCTATTTTTTGCTTTTATGTCAGTAGTTGTGTTGATAAAGAAGAAACTTCATTATGATTGTACACTGTTTTTAGTCACTTACTGATTGTCCCCTTTCTCAACCTCCTTTTTATAGTATTTACAATTGTCATGTTCGTGTTTGGAATTGTTCATATATCTAATCTCCATTTCCGCCCTTCCGTTAATAGAATTATTCAGGTTCTTATATTGCCTCAAGTACTCTCTTCGCTCATTCAACCATTTATACTGTTTTATTTTCTGCTACACCGTTACTCAATTTAGTTTCCCATATTTATTATAATATTCGTATATACACACTCACAACACTCTCCTATCACTATCATTATTATCATTATCACTATTATTACCCTAATTAATATCCATAAAATAAGCAAATTTATAATAATTAGAATACCACGTAGGTAAGCCATAGACGAAATCACTTTTACATAATCACCATTTTTACAAACTTACAAAAAACAGAACAAAAAAATCTCGGCAGAATTTAGGTGTTAAAATATATCAGAAAGTTTATTAAATTTAGCAAAATTTCTTTAAGAAAAAGAGGGGGAAAATTTTGTTTTAAAAAAGCAAGGCCACAAATGCAGCAGAAACCACGCTGAGGGCGAATTTTTTGTTTACTAGAATAGAGGAATCTTTGCAAGCATTATTCTCCCATTTGCATTCAGGAGCCTTGGTGCATTCGGGTTCTAGTTTCCCTTTGCATTTCTCTGTTGTTGCCTTTCCTCCTGCAGTTCCATCTCCTGCTGCTGTGGTTTCTGATCCCTCTACTTGTTTGATTGGATTGCACTTCTTTTCTTTTTCATCATAAGTGCATTTGTCTTTTGGGCAAGTGGCATTTTTATTGTCATGCTTGTGGCATTCCTCTGCTAATCTCGGACGACTGTTGCTTCGTTTGGGCCTCGTCGCTGCGGTGGTAACGTTTGGTAACGAAGCATTAACATAAAAAGAAGATGAAATACTCGTGGCAATAGAGTTTCTGCTTCTTTCTGCTGCTTTCTCTTTTTTTTTTCTTGCATGTTCTAACATACTACATTTTCCATTTAATTCATCACTTTGTGGCCACAGTAATCCATTGGTATAATTCCCTCTATCATTCCCTTATTTATCATGATGTCCATCGTCATGTTTATGTTTAAAATATAGCATTTTTCATCCCCATCTCTCACTCTTTCTACACATTCTTAATTATTATCTATTTATTATCCATTATTTTATTACTACAACTACTCTTATTATAATATTCGTATATGCACACTCACAACACTCTCCTATCATTATCATTATTATTATTATTATTACTGCTCTTATTATAATAATAGTATATACACACATACAACACTCTCCTATTATTATCATCATTATCATTATCATTATCATTACTATTACAGTAGCAAATTAATTATAGTTAGCAAGGGGACATAGTAAGCCAAAGAGGAAAAATTTCCATACCTTCTTACTCCACTGCTTTATACTGATAGACCACAGCCACGCACATCACACAAAATTTTCAGATTCTTCAAATTTTACACTTTCACTTATTTTCATATTCTTATCAAAAAGTATCAAAATATAGCATATTTTACCAAATATAGAATACTCTCTCAAAAACAATAATTTTATATATTTTTATAAAATTAAGCAAAAAACCTTAAAGTGCTGCCATGCTACCAAACCTGCAGGAGAAGCAACCATCAGAGAAATTTTTTATTTACAAGAAAAATGAAATCTTTACAACTTTCACCTTCCCACTTACAATCCGTAGATTTGCAGTCATCCTTTTTCTTACCATTGCTTATTTGTGTTGTTTCGACTTCATCTCCTGTTCATGTGGTTTTTTTGTGTAAATTTACTTTCATCTGCTACGAACTTCCCTTCTGTTTCAGTGTTTCCTTCCCATTTGCATTTACCAGAGTTTTCGCACGCAGTTTTGTTAGTTGTGTGTTTTTTGAATATTTCTGCTTGGTGGTTTAGTTCCGCTGAATTTACTCTCTGAACTGTAACAGGCAGTGAGGGGGCGGCGATGGCGAGCTTTGCTAGTGTGTACGCGGCAGCGGCTTGTGTTCTAAGAAGCGAAAGCTCCTGTTTTTATAATGCTAGACGCTGCTTCTTTGTGTGCAGTTTGTCAATCTTCTCAGCAGCTACTAGGATGTTTGCTTCCCATGTTATACCGTTTTTACCGGACTTAAGGAACGGTGCTAGCGAAATGCATTTGCTGTTAGGTATGCCATCTTTTCAGGTTGCAGCTTCGGCCTTGCCTAAGACGAGTGTTGCCGTTTTCGTGCCTTCTGCTGCCCCATGCCATAAACCACCGTTAGTCTTGTAAGGGCCTGCCTAATTAATCCTACTGTTAGCTGTTTTGGTGTGGCTCTCCCTCGCAGCCGGTTTTTACTTGGTCCCAGATTTTTAGGCATCTGCTACCGTCGTTTTTGCTTGCGTCTTCCCATTGGGTGCTTATGCCGGCCCCGCAGTGACCATGGCTGTTGGCTGTGTTGGAGCAGATGCAGCAAATTGCTACCGCTCGTGATTCTGCTATTGATTTCCCTTGTTTTGCTGCTTTTGTGCACCTCTCTTGCCAGTTGCCTTTGCAGTTGTTTCTGTTGAGATCTGTATTGTTGTCTCCGTAGAGTGCTGTCGCCAGCAGCTTCTTGGCGTCGTCAACGTCACTATTGATGTCTTTGACAGCTTTTTTACATTCGTCTTTTAATATATTCGCCGCAGTTGCGTAGTGCTGAATTTGCGCATTGGCGGCGGCTCTAGCCGGTGCATCTTTTAGCCTTTCGTATGTTTTATCTCATTCTGGACATAGATCCGCTATTTGAGTCTTCTCGTTTTTCCATTCTTCTGCAGCTGCTTGTTGTATTTCTCCGCCAGCTCCTTTTGGTAATGTTTCGTCCATGTCGGCGTAATAGCTTTCCGTCTACGTTGAAACATTGTAATACACTATTTCTTTGTGTTCTTTCGGCTCTTCTTCTGATATTTTCAGTTGGTCAAGCGTGTTACGGGCCGATATAATGGTAAAAAGATTGAAGAACGCTTCGTATTCGAGGACGTTGACGTTTGCCACGCCGCTTCCTTTGTAGGGCAATAGCGTTATGATCACCGGTGCGGAAACGACGGCCTTTGTGTTCATTTAAGTCTCTGCGCGGCTACTGCTATGTTTTTCTTTGGGGAAAGACAGAATGGCTAGACGCACTCGTTCGCTATTGATGATATAAGTTATGTTCACCTTACATAGTCTTGGGCCTTTGTGTCGGCTGGCGTCTTTCAGTTACAATGGCTTGCGGTGTGATTGAGCTGTTTGCTTTGTGTCTGTGTTATAGCTTCCTTGGCAACCGGCCTCTGTGGACTAGCTGGCGTTGTCTCAGCTGCACATCGACTAGGTGTCTGCTCATTTACTGCAAAATGTTAGCGGCGATGTCCTGTCACTGCAGTTCTTTCAACGTCGTGACGGGTAAAAAACGTTTTTAAAGTTCATCTTCACATGTATGGGAGCGTCGCTTAGATTTCACTTTTGATTTCTATTTCTAAACAGTCTGCTATTAGTGTTTTCCTAATTCCTCTCAGAACCTATTGCACAAATTTCCTGTTCATATGTTAACGATCATTATGTTAAATTTTGAAAATAATTTATACATTTCTGTACACAAAAATTCAACGTTTATGTTTTGTTATTGCTTCTACATTGCGGCTAACATTGACCACATGATAAAGTTATAACAAAGCAAAAATTGGGATTTTCACGGATGCGATTCGTCTACTGTTTCTGTATTAGACTTTGTTTCTCCGCTACTTGTAACCTGTGCTTAAGACTAAGTAAAGTGGATCCAGGCATCGCTTTTTCGCTGACTTTTCTTTTGTTAATACGACTGGTTTGCTCGTATAAACAGCAACTTCTATATGAGTTACTTGTTCCGTGAAAAGTCTTAGTGACTATGAAATATACAAACAAAAGGTGGAGGAGTATCTCCACTGATATTCGCCACAGCACAGAGATCTTCCGTTTTTTAATAGACGCGATTTCTTACTCTTTTATGCTGGTATTCTACAGGTGACGAGGTAAGCCTACTTTGTCACAGAGGATCGCCCTTGCGTCCTCGTGCTTTCTGCATCCTTATTCTTCCGTATGATGATGATATCCACACTAGCTCTACTAAAAACGCTGCATATACTTTATTTATAGTTTTTTAGACATTTCTCTTCTCCATCCCCACACATTCATCATTACTAAGTTACTTCCTTCCATTCTAAATGATTTACTGCTTTTAGTGCTTGATATTTTGTCCATGAATTTAGTTTTCAACAGAGCCATTATTATATTTTTTGCATACTCACACTCACAACACTCTTCTATTATTATTATCACTATTATTATTATTATCATTACTGCTCTTATTATTAATCTAAATAATATTCACAAGAAAATATAATAAAATAACTTAATCAAATGAGAATTGACGAAGGTTTCGTCTTAAATCACACTAATTTGAACCCATATTATATTTTTTACTTTTTAAAAAAATTCTCAAAGATTTTATAAAAGTGTTAAAATGTAATAATTTTAGAGGTTTCAGAAAAATTTCCCGAAATTTAGTGGATTTCATAAATTTCATAAAATTGAACGAAAATTCTTATAATACTTAAATCCTTAAAACAGAAAGTCCACCAAAGCAGTGGCAATCAGAGCAAACTTTTTAGTTACGAGAAAACTAGAGGAGCGGCACGCTGGAGTTACTGGGCCCTGTTCTTCGTTGTAGGTAATCCACCAACAAAAAGCTTTCTTTCCAGCAGGAGCAGTGCCCCGGACACCGTTGAATTTCTCAGGAGTGTCGTAACTAGAGCAATTTACCCGTGATGTTTTATCCCTTTCTTTATTTTCTCCTCCTTTGTTTCCTGAATATTGTGTGGACGGCTGGCCCACTTTCGAGCGTTGGTTGAGCTGCTGTTGCCTTTGTCAAGTTTAGTCTAGAAAAAAAAGGTTGATCAGCTGCTGCTCGGACGAGGGCTTGGGCTTGCGTCTAAAAAAAATGGTGTGTCATTATTTAATTAAAGACGGCGGAAAAAAGTAAGTTTGAAACAAAAAAATTGCAGCTCAAAATGCAGATCTAAAATTTACAAAAGAAAAATGAACAAAAACGTAACAAATCGAGGAGATGTTTTAGGCAAAAAATATGAAAATAAAGATGTCTTTAGGATAAACAAAGGTTAGAGTCCGCACCAAAAAAGAGCCGCTGCATCACTTAAAAAAGAAACATTCCCAACCCTAACCAGGATAACCCTTCCTGGCTTTCTTCTTTTTCGCTTTTGCCAGTCCAATTGCTGTTCGGGCAGATTATTCAAAAATTTTGAAAAATTAGTTATCCAGCGTAAAACAAAAGAAATTAAATTGATGAAAAAACCAAACAAAAAAAATATACTCAAAAATGCCAAAAGATAAAGAAAAAATTTACCCTAATAACCCTAAAAAACCCTAATCTTAAAAATTCCAAATTAACCCGAAAAACAAAAAATCCAAAACCAAAAATATCAAAAAATAGGGAAAAACAAATGGAGCCGCTGCAGGTGCTTGAAAAAAGTGGGCGGAATAAAAGTTGATGGTAAAAAATTCTAAATCCGTCACCCCCTCCCCAAAAAGCCAAAAAAATTAGAAAAAAAAGACGAAAAACACAAAAATTAACTTTTTTAAAAAAATGTAAAAAATTAACAGTTAAAAATTTTAATGTTCGATTCACGGCTGGTAGCGAACAAGGGTTATGGTTTGAATAAAAAAGGAGCGCTGCAGCGGTCAAAAATAAAATTAAAATTATTAAATTGTTTTTGCAAAGGAAAATCGAGTAATAAAAAAATTGAAATTAAAAAGGAAAATTAAAACCCTAACCCTAACCCTAACCTCTCTAACTATTCGTTTTCTTCTACCCTCTTTGGTTTCTTGAAAAAAATTCGATAAGAAAAAATAAACTTAGATTTAAAAATTTGTTAGAATTGAAAATTGGAAAAAACCAAAAATCCTAACCTTAAAAATTCAAAAAAAAACAACAACTAAAAAAAGGATAATTTTATTCATAAAAAGATTCTACACGCGCAGAAAGCCTAAAAAAATAATTATTTTTCGGAGATTGATAAATGTGTTAAAATACATTTAATTTTTAACAAGAAAAAGAGGGGAATTAACACATCAAAGCAGTAAAAGCAGCAGCCATACTCAGAGCCAATTTCTTATTGACAAGGAAACTGAAAGAGAGTCACTCAGGTTTGGGAAGTTTTCCTTCTTTGTCTGTGAAAGTTATCCAACCACATTTACAAGGGGCATTGGGTGGCAGTCCTTCATTCTTGTTTTTCACCAGATGTCTGATCCTGGTGGCTAGAGAAATTAGTTTGCCAGTCTTTCCCTCACGATTCTTGGCTTGCCTTTTCTAGTTCTTGTGTCAACTCCTTTTTCAACTCACATTTGTCTCTGACACCGTTAAAAACACACCTCTGACAGTTAAGCGACTTCAGACGTCTGGTGCCAGCGACAGATTGTGCCACTGAGGGTTAATTGCTTATTGTCATAATCTGCTGGTGACGAATATTTCCCTATTTCCTTAATTTTCCCTTTAAAAGGAAATCGTTCTGCGCAACGAAATTGCCGCGTGCCAGCTTTAAAAAAAACAGCGTGCAGCGCCTTCGCCTACGCACCAGAGTTTTTTAAAAAACAAATTAAGCACCGCTTCACGTGCGGAAGGCAAATAAGCGTTAGGGTCCGCGTCAAGAAAGAGCCGCTGCATTACATTAAAGGCATGGCAAATTACAAAAAATACCAAAAAAAAGGAAAATTAAAACCTTTAAAAAACTCAATAGATAAAAGGGGAATTTTTGAGCCATCAACAAAAAATTTACAGAATCAGAATTTTTACAAACAAACAAAAAATCTCCGCTGATTTTAGGTGTTAAAATATATCAAACAGCAAATTTTTTACGTATAGGGGAAATTCTTTTAGAAAACCATGGCCACAAATGCAGAAACAATCATGGCGAATTGTTTGTTTGCTATAATAGAGGAATTTTTGCACTCTTTTCCATCCCATTTACAGTCAGGTGATTTGAAGTCTTTCTCCGGTTTCCATTTACATTTATTTTCTGTTGTTTTAGCCGGTCCTTTTTGAGGTTGTGTTACAGGGACACCATTTGCTGTGGCTTTCGTTGCATTATATTTGCACCTTTTTGTACCATCGCTTTCTTTTTCATAACTGCATTCATTTTCTTTGTTGCATGTCTCTTCCGTAACTATTTGATTGCATTTGTTAGTCGGCTGAGTCCCCTGGTCGCCTTTGCGGTTGACATTGTCGCTGCTTGTATGACCGGCTGTTGGAGGTGCGGTCTTCTGTAGCAGTGCTGCCGCATAGGCTTTATTTTTGGCCACAGCAAGTTGCTGTTCGAGTGCCGTCGCTTCTGCGATTGCTTTTTCTTGCTGGCGCAGATCGTCGTGGAGAGCTAGCAACTTCTGGGCCCAGGGGATCGCCGCAAAATCCTTGGTGGGCGTCCCGTCATAGCCAGCGTACTTTATGCATATTCCTTGTGTTTTGTCGCCGTTGCGGCTGCTTCCTGTTTTGAGAGCCCCCATGTAGGCGTTGGCGCCTACTCTTCTTATTAGGTTTTTGATCTTGGTTATGAGACCCATTAATAGGCTGGATGTTAGGTGCGTTTTTGCTGGGCCGGCGCAGTGCTTTACTATTTCCTCGAATCCGTCCTTGGTCATGGCGTTGGTGATCGATGTCCACTTGTGAGTATCTGCCTGGTTTCTTGCGCACACTTTTTCTGCTTGGGCGTTGTCTTGGCCGCAGATACAGTAAATAGCGCCTGCGATTGTTGTTGTTTTAGCTTCGCTGCCTAGCCCGACGCAGATCGCTTCCCTTTCTTGTGTGTTCAGACCGTCATAGTTTCTCGTTGGCTCAAAGTCTGGTGGTGCCTCTTGTTTGACGCCGTATATAGCTTCGTTTAGCGCCGCTTTAACGGTGGCCGCTGTATGCTTTTTGCCTACGTTCTCTTTTTCGGCGATTTGTTGTGTTAGGAATTGTGCTTCTGCTGCTATTTGTGCTACACTTACTTTGGCCCCTGCCTTTTCTATTGGGTTTAAGGTTTCGAAGCCGCTGTTTTTTATCTCTAGTGTCGTCCCTTCCGCTCCTAGTTTTTCTGCTGCGGCGGCCCACTTTGGCTAACTTTTTTTTCCAGTGGCCAGGGTCTGTTGTGCCTGCCGGAAGCTCTTTTATCCACTCTTTTTTCTCCCCGTCCTAACTGAACCGCTTCTGCCACGACTCATCTGCTAAGCTCATGTTAAGGGCTAGAACGGCCCCTTCCAGGGCAGCTGTCTGATCCGGAAATTGGTTAATGGTTATGTCCGATCGTGAAAGATCGACAATGGCGCACAATGCACCAAATTCCTGCTCGTTTGCTCCAGCCGGTATGTTTCCTCATGCTTGCTCTGCCGTTAGTGCTAAGGCCAGCACTGCCGTCGTCGCTTGGGGCGTCATTTAGGCTTTTGTTTTTTGTTTTACCTGCTTTACAGTTGTCCCCGTTGTGCTTGTTCGCCGCTATACTTGGTTAACAGTTGTTTACTGCCGCTTGCAGGTGCTTTCGCCGGGACTTCCTTGTACAATCTACGAAACACAGAAGAAAAGCAATTATGATTGGTCGTGCTTTTAGCTACAAGCCCTATTTAGAGCATCCTGTTCCAAAGCCGTACGAAGTTGTTGGTCTCCCATGTCAAATGGCATTTTGGTATCTGCTTAGCTGAAGTTAGTGGCCCGCGTGGTGTTATCGTCTATGGTCTGGTCGTTGCCGTCCGCCGCGGTGTTAAGGTGTGTGTGCGGTCCTGCTACGGTGTCTTGTGTTGTGACTTGTATGCACTCGTATCGAAATGACGATAAATAGTCGGTGGTTACGTTCCTTCTTATTTTAGTGGTTGTTACGGTCCTTGGGTTTGTGTCTGACACAGTCAGAAAACATCTTTGTCACCTTTTCCCCATCTACAATGTTCCATTCTCATACCCTTAAAAAAACCACATTCAATCTATCTGTCGCCACAGACTTAGTCTTGTCGATTAAGATAGGAACTTGCCATAAATTTAAAACCCCATTCGGAACAATTATCGATAGAGTAGCACATATTCATTTTTGTGGGAAATATGGAGCAAAATCTCCTCTTCCTATATCATTTTTTACGTGATGAGCTACTACGTATTCTGTAGTTTCACTCTGTATTTTCTTCCCCTTCTTTCCATCTCTTTCACCGCTAGTACGAATGACATTAAAACCTTTTTTAGACTGTTTGCTGCATTCTGTCTATCCATATTGGCCAATCAATTATCTTCTCGTATAATGATTCCCATTGTCACGCTCATTTATGTAAATGCTCACGCTTCATATTCCTCATTATTTAACTTATGTTGCACTTTACCATTGTTTTAAGTTCTTATATTTTTCTCATCCATTTTATTTTAATAGCATACTCATTACAATATTAGTATCCCTTTACGGATCAAAGTAAACAAAATAAAGCAAATTGAAAAATTTCCTAGTGACACCAATTTTTCATACGTTATCACCCTACAAAGTTTTATCCATAGACCACAGTCATACAAAAAATTAAAAAATTTCAAATTCTCTATATTTACACATTTTATCAAAAAGTTTTAGAATGTATCAAATCGTATTAAATTTATTTATTTTTCTCAGAATAGCAAAATTTTGTAAATTTCACAAAATGGAACAAAAACCTTTTACCAACAATTCTTAAAATTTGATTATTTAATAAAAACTGCAAGCAAAAGAGGGGCCTTGTGAATGACAAATGAATTGCTTCCTGTGGTATTTGTGGTTCCAGTTTTTTTGCTTTCTCCTCCTCTTCCTCTTAACTTTGCACTGATTTTTTTCCTTATCCCATTCACACTCTCCCTTGCACGCATCACCCTTTTTGTCACTGCATCCTTGGACGCCTTTGAGAGTCGGTTCGCCGCTCGCTTGTGGGTCTGTTTCTATCGCCAGTCTTTTGAGTGTCGCCCTTGCTAAAGCGTCAGCAAGGTCGGTGAAAGTTTCTACGCTTGTCAGCGGCTCTGTCTTTTTTTTTCCGTCGGCGGAGATTTCGGTTTGTTTATTTCCTGGGGTCTCATACACTACTTTGTTGAAGTTTTTGCCGCCTTCGCCGTATGCTGTGGTGAGCGCCTTCTCTAAGGTTTCGGCCGGGCTTGTCTCCTCTTTTTCGTTGTCTATTTTTTGCAATAGGGTCTTTATTGCTAGCCGCTTGAACAGTCCTGTTCCTGCTATGCTGCTCTAGTCTGTAATCTTTCGCTTGGTGCTTCGCATTTACTCGGTTGTACCTTTCCAAGTGATTTTTGTCGTGCGAGCGATGTTTCTTTGAAGTACCCGGTGCTGTCCGCTGTCAGCTTCAGCTGAGAAGTCGCTTTCACAAAATGTTGCATTATGGAGTAAGTTTTTCCGACCTTGGCGGCGATCCGTGCTGCCGTATCAAATTTTTTTTGGGCGTCGTCCAGTTTTGCTTTGCATTGATCCAAGATGTCTCCGGCTGCCCCTATTACTGGCACCGCTGCTTTAGCTAGCGCCTTGTCGCCGCTTAACGTTGCTATTTGAAGTTTCAACAGTTGTTTCAAATTATCTTCGAAATTCTGTCGGGCGCTTGCTATGCGTATGTCGTAGTATTTTATTATTTTTTCCAGTTGTTCTTTGCAATCGCATGGAGTTGAGCAGGCACCGTTTGTTTTCGCTTCGCTTATGGTTACCTGTACTAGTGTTGTCAATATCCATAGTGACACCTCACCTTTATTGATGTTTCTCTTCACTTTCATTGTTCTCGCTATATTTTAGTGTATGTCTGCTATTTTATCCTGTAGGTGTAATCTGCATAGTTTTTCGTAGTGAAAGGACACATTTTAGTTGGTCTCCAGGATGTGCGTTACACGCCTACTGTTAGTGTTAGCTCATCGTTGTCGCAACAGATTATACTTTTTGACATCGCTATGAATCTTGTGCTGTGCTGGGCTGGTCTACTGTACACTCCCTCTCATTTTGCCGTCGGACAGGTCCTTCGGGCACAAAAAGGGCAGAAGGGAACCCCCATTTTGTTCCAGTTCAACGCCACATTGATCAGCTATTGAACTCCTGTTTTCGCAGCAGTCTGCCGGCGGTGACTCCGCTGGTTGAAGCAGTGGCTACCATATCTGCTGTTCTTTATTCTAGGTTTTGTTTTTTCCAAGCTGTTCGACAATAAGTTGTGCGGAAATGAAGAGCTTTCACTGCGAGTAACAGAACCATTAGGACAATTGCCTTGATGAACCTCTAGAATGTCTCGTTTGACTGTGTGTAGTATGCTCACTGAATTATATTCCTTTGAAAGTTGCCGCACTTCAATTCCTAATTTACGCAGTTTAATAAAATTATAACGAACTTATCAGCATAATCTATTGAAATCCTCTAGTTATGCCAGCGTTCACACAGAAAATAAATGCATGACACTTCTACATAAATATTGCTGATTTTTGTCACTAATGTATAGCGGAAGGTCCACCATCAAAAAAAAGCTACAGTAGACGTCATCATCTCTGCAGTATAATTTATTCTTTTTCCTTTAAATACGTGGCATAACTGGCTCCTTTTGTATCTTTTCCTCCTGTTACTCACTGTATTTTTAGGTGCTCTTTCATTTAATTTCGCTTTTTTTGCCCCTTGTTTTATTCTGTTGAATCTGCAGATCATATAGCGAGTCCATCTATCCAGGGCACTGCATTACGTCTTTTCAGAATGTTCTCTCCGTCATCTCTTTGTATATAATGATGTCTATTGTCATTTCTGTGGTTAAAGCTGCGCATATTACACCACCACTTTCTCCTTATTGTCTATCAATCCCACTCACTTACTCTCATTTCCCCATTTCCATTTATTTAACTTTTGCTATTTCAACAGTACGTTTAGCATTTAGCATAACTCTTATTATAATATTCGTATATACACACTCACAACACTCTCCTATCATTATCATTATTATCATTATCATTATTATTATTACTGCTCTCATTATAATATTCGTATATACACACTCACAACACTCTCCTATTATTATCATTATTATCATTATCATTATTATTATTACTGCTCTCATTATAATATTCGTATATACACACTCACAACACTCTTCTATTATTATTATTATTTTAACATTATTGTTATTTATATAAGTACAGCGGCCCTCTCTATCCTTATTATACTGCTATTACTATTATTATTTTGAATCTAGCTAATATCCATTGAAGAAGAAAATTTAAAAATAGAGAAAATCATAATGGCACACATTTTATTCTCTCATCTTATTTTTTTACATCAATGCGTCACTTTTAACATATTTTACTCATTTGTACCGATTTAAACAATAAAAAATGTTTAACTATATCATATTTCTGTAAAATTTAGAAACGTTTCTCAAAAATTTAAAATTTCATAGTTTTCCTTAAATTAAACATTAATCACATAGAAACCTAGCAATATAAACAAAAATGCAAGCAAAAGAGGGGCCTTGTGAATGACAAATGAATTGCTTCCTGTGGTATTTGTAGGTTTGGCATCATTTTCCGCTTTCACTCCCTCTTTAAGTTTGCATTTGCCATCGCTGTGTTCGCAATCTTTATCTGCTGTACATTTACTTTTTTCTGTTTCTTCTTGGCATTTTTCTGGTGTTGGTTTGGCCTGTACGGATGCTTCTTTGCACTCTTTGCTTGTTGAAGCTGTGTATCCACTTGCTCCGATTGCTATTGTTATATGATCAGTAGTTGTGATAGCGGTAATCTTGCCTTTGAAGTCTTTGCCTCCTATACTGTAAGAAAAATCAGGTTCTCTTATTTTATTGCATACCTTTTCGTTAAAGTCGCTTTCTTCTTTGCCGTAGTTTGATTCGATAAAGGTATTGTTTACTTTCTGCTGGTCTTTGTTGTCTGTGTCGTATCTTTCGCTCGGGCCTTTTATGACTGCTAGTACACTCCGCCGTAGTGGCTCATTCGTTTGGGTAGTGGCCGCTTTGTCTAGGCTTGTGTACGTTGCTTTGCAGGGCTTGTTTAGGTTGAAGTTGTATAGACGCCAGTTAAGGTGGCGCTTGTGGGATTTGAGATACGTTTTCCCGTTTTCTTCCTCGCTTGCCTTCTCTGGTTGGCTGTGCGCTGATGCCCGCATATCGATTGTGTCTTGTTTGTCTTCCTCGATAAATTTTTTTTTGCGTTTCGACCTTGTGGTTTGTTGCCGTCGGTGTGCATGCTCTCGCTGAGTGGTCGTAGTGGCCTAGGCAAATCTGCCGGTTGCCAGGTGTCGAGTGTTCTTTTAGTTTGAAGAGGGTTAGCGTCTTGAGTGCTGCAAGGTCTACACCCGTTGCTGCTTTTGCTATGCTGCCGGCCCCCTTGTTAGTGCACGTATCTCCGTGTATTGTCTCGAATGTCGCCGTATCTTGTACTTTTTCGCCGGCGCTTAACGTGCTTGCTGCCGTTCCTGCAGACGAGGCCGTTGTAATTTCTGCTAGTTCTGCCACTGCCCAGTTTCTGCCTGCTTGGATATTGGCTGAGCGTGCCGCGTCGGCCGCCGCTTTGTTGCATGTTGCGAGTCTTGAAATCAGCTTCTGCTGCTCCGCTAGTACTAGGCCTATCAGCGGGGTCAAGGCAGTTGATTTCGTCTTCCATTGAGGCAGTGCTAGTGCCGTTTCTAGTTGAAGCAGGTCTGCGTTGGCTTTTGATATTTCGTTGATGAGTTCGGTCCGTTGTTCGTCTATTGAATTTGCTAGCTGCATTATGTAAACCGCGGCACTGCAGGCATCTCCCTGTTTGGCTTCCTGGGTGTTTTCTGCGCTGCCCTGTCTTATAATTAGTTGTGCCACCGCCGTGGCTATTAGTAAGGCTTTTGGCACACTTCGGTTGCCTCTTTCGCGTTGCAGCATCGTTGCTTCTTCCTAGTGATATAATTTTAGAGGGCAGAGTTCGTTGCTTTTTTTTTTGTTGTCAAGTCGCCATCGCTTGCGCAGCAACTTTCGTACTGCCGTTTGTCAGGTGAGTTCTTTTGCTCACTGACTGTTTGGTTTGTAATGGTCTGATTCAGTTTGTTTTTTTCGGTTCCTCTGTCGTCAAATTCACGCACAGCAGTGGTCGTCGTCATGTGTCCCCTCATCTAGCCGGCGTCACGGTCTGTGAAACAGTGCAGTGCAGTGCATACAGGTGCCGTTGTTACCGCCTCAACAAGTATTCAGTGCAGTTTCCGCTGGATATTTACCACCTGACTTCCAAAAAAAAATTGTTTTGTTCCAAGGTGATCTTGCGTCGTGAGTTGAGTTGTTGCAATATCCTCTAACAAAACAATTTTGGCTTAACTACAGTTATGTTTCGTGGTGCGGTATTGCTTATTGATGTCTGTTTGCTTTTGATTGGATTTCAACCGCTTCTCCGCGCTTGATCTAGTAAAAAGATGCTGAGCAAGGTCTTTTCGGTCGTTTATTTTGGTAAATACGATGACGGGCGACGGGAGGCGCTGCATTATTAATGTTATTGTCGGCCTGATGGAGCGCATACCGCCGAGGTAGCGGAGGTTTTAGAAAGTTTATAGTCACGTCTTTTCCACGGGTTTTATTTGCTGTTTTTTTAGCTTCGAATCGACATTGCCACCGCGTTATGCTGGTAGTCTGTCTTACCGTGACGTTCTCTGTTTGTTTCGTTCCATTGCCATCTAAAGTCGAAAATGCCGTTGGTCATTCTATCCGATTCTATCTTATCCTCTTTTTAAAATTCTGCTGTAATTTTTTATAATCCATTTCGAAGCGCCTACGTGTTCCACTGTTAGTTTTATTCTCTAAGTTTTGAGCGCTGTTTTGAGTGCTGTGTTTGTTGGAGAAGTTGCCAAAAAACACGCAGTTTGACGCAAATAGTCTCCACATTTAACTCTAAAAATATACCTTTTTATACTTGTATTTACAACACTTAATATCCCCGTCGTTAGTGGTTGCATCCTCATTGTAGTGCCAGAGTTTAGTACACAGAAGAATTAAAATTTCTGCGGAAGCTAACTGTTACCACATGAACACTGGCATATCGGCCGCAGTAAGTGATATCTGTTGTTCTAGCGCAAGTGCACTTGTGGATATTGAAGATATTTATATGTATGCAGTGCAAATGAATCCGCTAATAAGTTTCTACTTCATGTTCCGCTGTTGAGTACTCTGTCCAGGGGGAACCCATCGAAGTCGTATACACGCCATTAGCCGTATAGCTAGTGGTGAATTTACAGGGTGATATGCCACAGTGGATATAGGAAGGGATAGCGGGCTGCACTGGAGACCGTCCCTTTAGACCAACGTGTGAATCATGGTCGCCATGTACTGGAGAACTGGGTTGAAAATATTATTCACTTAAGAGGATTTTAGTCGGCAGTGGCTCGTTCTCGAAGGCTGATTCCAACAGCCTTATGTCATGTGTCATGGAGTTCATAAATGCATTTATTCCTCTTCGCTGGAATATGGTGGCCACGATGGTCATCAATCCGCACCTTGAAAAAGATTTTCCAGTCGTGCTGCAACAGCACTGACACTATAATAATAGTATATACACGCACACGACACCCTCCTATTATTATTATTTTCATTATCATAACTATTACTGATATCTATAAAGAAAACAAAATAAACTAGTTTATAATAGTGCTCAATTTTCATACCCTATTACTTTGTATCTTTAAGCCGCTTTCTTACTCATTTACAAATTTGTATATTTTCATTAAAAAATGTTAAAGTACTTTACTTTTAGAATTTTTATAAATTTCTCTGAAAATAGCAAATTTGAGAATATTATAAAAATTTTCATTAACTTTAAAACACCAAGGCCACAAAAGTAGCATCCATACTCAGAAACAATTTCTTATGGGCCAGGAAACTGGAATCCTGGCGCTTGCCTTCAATCCAACCCCCTGGCGATGCCGGCCACCTCAACGTGGTGCCAGGGTCCAGTACCCCGTATCATCTGTGGAAGCCAAGAGCCAGCAGCGTTCCTTTCATGGGGAACACTGCTGTGCTCCGGCTACGGCATCATACAGCACAGGGATCAGCAGCGTCTTGCTGGGACACCGTTTTTCATTTGTCGGTCCCTGGGCACGTGCCAGCGTGCCATCAGCAGTATCATCCGCACTAAGATGCTGCTGTCCGGTGATGTGGAAGAGAATCCCGGCCCATCGTTGCGCGGGATGCAGTGGAACTGCGCCGGGCTATCTCAAGGAAAGAGATTAGCACTCCACAAAACCCTTGTTGATGAGCGGATCGCCTTTTGTCTGTTGAGCGAGACAAGGATGACGCCTGGAGAGGCGGCTTGCTTTAGCGTTGCTGGCTACCAACATCACGGAATAGCTCGTAACTGCAAAGGAGGTGGTGTATCAATACTAGTGAGAGGGGAACTACCAGTCGAGACCGGTATGGCCGTTGTTGGTCGCATTGAACAAGTGCATGCAACAATTCACCTTGCACGTGGAACGGCGCTGACTGTCACGTCGGCATACATCCCACCAAAACACACCTTCACGGCAACTGACCTAGATACGCTTCTGACAACTGACGGTGCCCAGCTCATCGGTGCAGACGCTAACGCACACGCGTTGGCATGGGATCGCGCGAGCCCACCAAATACAAGGGTGAAACCCTCACACAGTGGTGCATTGACAATTAGTTTCTGGTCTGCAACACTGGTGAGTGCACCAGGTACGCGCGCCACCACGGGGAGTCCACCCCTGATGTGACACTGTCAAGGAATTGCACAGTGTACACGTGGACATCGCTGTATTCTCCCGATAGCGATCACCATCACATATTTTTCGACGTTATCGTTGGAGACGACACAGATGCACTGAGTTGCCCGCGGCTTCGAAAGCCCATGTACGCATGGCTAAAAGCTGACTGGAGGAATATCCGTCTCAAGGTTGACGAGCTCTGCAGGAAAATTAATAGAGAGAAGAACGTCAACCTGGAACAGAAATTGAGCTCCGCCATCCGCATTGCGACGAAGGTCTCCGTCCCCCGTGGCTGCAGAGCAACGGCACCACATTGGACACCTGAGCTCGCGAAACTCGATGAAGAGATCGCTGGATGCGGACCCTCCCACCGAAGGGAAAAGTTGGTAGCCACGCGTAAGCAGATCCTGGACCGTACCACAAAGAAGAAATGGAGCACGCTATGCTCCAGACTTGCGGTGTCAGACCGCTGCAGTTGGCACATTGTCAAGAAGGTATATCGCCGCCACGACCACTAACCACACCGGCGGTACTTGTTGATAACGCGGCCATCACGGACTAAGGCACCCCGACTCACACCCACCGGCACCAATAAAGACGATAGCGAGTGAGTTCAGTCCCATCACGATGGCTGAACTACGGAAATCGATCAAACTTCCGAGTGGATCCACAGCCGGACCTGATTGCTTATACAACGAGGCACTACAACATCTCGGTAGAACAGCGCTGAATGTTGTTCTGAGGCTATTCAATGAGAGCCTACGAACGGGAGTCGTGCCGCCTGCATGGAAGACTGGTGTTATCATCCCCATCCTGAAGGCCGGAAAAAAGGCGGAGGACCTCGATTCTTACAGGCCAGTGACGCTCACGAGCTGTCTCTGCAAAGTCATGGAGCGCATAATTGCCGCGAGGCTTAGAGACACTGTTGAGTCCCAGCTGACGCCGCAGCAATCAGGCTTTCGCCCCGGATGCTCAACGCTCGAACAACTCCTGCACGTCCACGCTGCCCTCTGCCGCCCCACGCACCAATATCGTACGGGTGCTGTATTTGTCGACTACGAGAAGGCATTCGATACAGTAGACCACGACAAAATTGCGAGGGAAATGCACAGAATGAAGGTATCACCCCACATTGTGAAGTGGTGCGTATCATTTCTGAGTAACCGAACTGGCAGAGTGAGATTCAAGGAGAAGCTTTCCAGAAGCAGAACATTTGAGCGAGGAGTGCCACAAGGAACTGTCCTTGGCCCAATCATGTTCATTATTGTCATGAACTCGTTGAGCCAACGCCTTGCAGAAGTGCCGTTACTGCAGCACGGATTCTTTGCAGACGACCTGACGCTACTTGCGAGGCACACAGAGAGGGATGTCATCAACCACACACTACAATGCGGTCTAAACGTGGTGTTACGGTGGTCAAAAGAGTACTTCACGTCTGTCAACGTAGCGAAAACAAAGTGCACACTCTTCGGGTGTATAAAGCGACACCCCCTTACATTACAACTGGACGGCGAAAGAATAGGAGCTGACAGGACACCGAAGCTTCTAGGAGTAACATTCCAGAGTCTGCAAGGGATGGCAACACATGCGGCCGAAACGAGACGCAAGATGGACTTCAGACTACTGCAGATAGCAGCCATCTCAGCTTCTACATGGGGGCTAAGACGACAAGTACTGAGAGCTTTTTATCTAGCACTCGTACAGGCACACACCATGTATGGCATTGAGGTATGGTACTGGGACGCTTCGGAACGAAGTCGCGACCTCCTTGCATCAGCACAACACAAAGCCAGTCGCATCATAGCCGGCATACCACATGGGACGCGCAAAGAGGACTCTCTGCTGGAAGCAAACCTCCTGCCACTCAAGACGACCACTCTTGTGCGCAGCATGAAATTCATGCTGATGTGTGAGTCACGAGGCGGATGTTTGCGGCGCAGTGCTGAAGAAGTATACCACAGCAAACACCCAGTCAGAGTCTTACATTCCCGCATCATGCTGTCTTACCCCCACCTCCGCATTGAGCCACGCGAGCAACCACTAGAGACATCGACGCTCCGCCACAGCTGCCGACCGCTATTTCACACGCAGATAAAGCCTGTGTGCGCTGATGACCCTGACGATGTCAAAAGCGAGGCTTCCGAAAAGTGGATTGCACGGCATTTTGCACGGAGGGGGAAGGAGCCACAGCAACGAGAGCACTACGAATTGTGGACTGATCCGGAGCATCTGCCCTGCTCTACAGAAACAACACGCTGATTTGCGCACCCAAAACTGGAGCAGGGGAACTCTCATGCAGTTACAGAGCGGAATGCGTAGCATTAGAGATAGGACTGCAACGGCTGCTGAAATGGCTTCCGGCATACAGAAGCACAACGAGCAGGTTCTCCATCTTCTCTGACTCGCTGTCAATATTAACAGCACTGCAGACAGGCCCCCTAGCCGTAACGGACCCAATTCTAAGACGACTATGGAGGCTTCTGCTTCAAGTTCAGAGAAGGAAGATACGTATCCGACTGCAATTTGTGTTTGGCCATTGTGGCGTGAAACGGAATGAGGTTTGCGATGACATGGCCAAAAAGGCCGCTGATTTACCACAGTTGCGAGATCCCCGACATCATTGCTTATGCGAAGCGAGTGCTTAGGTCGGAAGAAGTCTATGAGAACACTCATAGGTTTGGTATCACGGGCAACCACTTTCCAACAAAACCTAACAAAGAAGAACTGACGAGGGAAGAAGAAACGGCACTGGCACGCTTTCGGGTTGGATCTTCAAGACACTATGGATGGATGTTGCGAAAGATCAACCCGAGTGTGCCTCCACAGTGCCGATGGTGTAACCCGCAACATGCAGCGATAGGGCCAACAATACGAATGGCCCCAACTGTTGCGACACGCATTCTTCAGAGAACCTCCGAACCGACCAAATGTACNGAGTGTGATGCCACATACCAATGCCGCTCGAGTTGTAACGCATATGGTAAGCAAACACGGCTTTGTGCGAGCTGATGCCCTCCGGAGGATCAAATACGGCGATGCAACACCTGCAGTGGACATCCCCCCGGAGTCCCCTCCAGTGGTGGCGATCGTTCCTCTACCATCGAGCACACGAGTCCCGATGAGACTGCAGGTGCTTCATTGTACCCTCTGTACCTCCAAATTCGCAGTGCCAGGCCGACTATTACACCACCTTAGAACAATACATGGCATAGGCAGCGGTAGTTGCCGCGTGAAAAGGGGTCGAGAGAACGAAGACTCATTGCAAGGAGATGGTAGAGCCCCAGCAGCGCCAGCCCCTCAGGATACACGGAAGCTGCCGTTTCAATGTGACCTGTGCGAGGCGAGCTTCGGTACACGTTCTTCCCTGTCACTACACAAGAAATTCAAACATAAGAGCATAGTGACGGAGGACGGTACCGTGGTGTTGGTGCAATTCCCTCGTAAGCGTGCCCGTGAGGGAAACGTTGACGTCCCGGGGAAGGGCGAGGTGCAGTGTGGTGTGTGCCAAAAAGTGCTCAGTTGCAGGGACTCCCTCATCCGACACTGTAAGGCTTTCCACAAAGGTGAGGGAGTCGAGCTTAAATGCAGCAAAAGCACAAAATTGTGTGCCACTGATTCCCCGCATACAAACGCATCCATGTTGGTGTGCCCGACATGCGGAAGGCAGTGTGCTAGCAAAACTGGCCTCACCCTACATCAAAAGAAGATGCACGGTATGAAGGTAGAGCGCGCTGTTACCAGCCAACGCGGCGACTGCGAAGAAACGTCGCTGCACCTGATGAGCTGTCCCGGTTTGAAGGAGTTACGTGTCAGGTTTGCGGTAGAAGGTGTGTGTGTGCAGGATGTATGTTTCTCTAAAAGGCTGGCGCAGTTTCTCATTGCGGTTGAACGGAGCCGGCCGCAGGTGAAGTCCTCACCTAATGTAACAGTCATACAACCCACTCTCCCTTCTGCAACTTCCCCCCTTATTGCCGAGTGTGGAGCTAGCAGGAAAAGCACCGGACGCAGGAATAGTCCAGACACCCTCAGAGACAGAGGAGGTATGCAGTCAACAAGCAACAGAAACAGAAAGAGGGGGAGAGAATAATAAACGAATAACAAAAATCAAAACAAAAGGATTGCTAATTGACATCTTTGAGAGAGTCCGGGGTGGGGGGCTTCTTGCCCCATCTGCTGTATTCCGTTCAACTGCGGAGCTACAACAAAACGTTATAGAGAGTGTGTTAGGCTGAATAAAAAAGGGAGACTCTGCCACAGTCGCCAGACCGATAGCATCTCAGGACTCTACGGTGATGGCTGATGGCCGCGCCAGTGAGGGGAAACTCTCACGAAGGCACGAAGAAAATTCCAAAAAAAAATTTTTATTGCTATCACTTTCGCCTTTGCGTATAACGCATTTGCTACTGCCTGCACCGTGGTTAGCAACGCTTTCGGCGGTATAACATGGTTTGCGCACGGTTTGTCTGCTTGACCTGTTGCGTGCATGTTTATGCTCCCTGCTTCGGCTGCAAAAGCTACTTTGGCTTCCTTGACACCGAAACCTTCGTTTGCCGCCCCAAGGCTCTGGGCGCTATTGAGGCACGCGCCAGTTTTGAAGACGTTGTTTCTGGAGGTGCTTATGTCTTTTTTTCCGCGCGTATCGAGTTTCAGTTGTGGTAGTTGAAACAACTTGTCGGGATGTAGCTTCACGACTCCTAGTTTTTTTAGCTCCGATGTTGCCGCCGTTATGTGGGGGCCGCTAGTAAGGTCGGCTTGGCAGTCTTTGGCTGCGGTTTGTTGGAATGTAACGGCAATGTCGCATTTTTTTTCTGTGCCTGCTAGTCAATTGTCTTGCCCCGTCCCTGCTTTGCCGTCTGCGATGACGGCTTGTGCTCCGTCGGTGGCGTAGATCGCCATTTTAAGCTGCGCTATTCTGGAGATCAGGATTAGCACCGCGTTTTCCAGGGATTTTCGCCTTTGTTTTAAGTTATTGTGCTTGTTTTTGCGCCCCCCACGTTGTTAGTGCAAAAAGTGCCACGTACTCTGTTTTGGTTTCGGCATCTTGAGCTAATGTGGCTGCTGTTGAAAGTTGTATGATGTGATTTGAAAGCTCTGGTAGCCTGTTGTCTGCCTTTGTGATTTGCGTACTAAATTCGCTGCTTAATTTCTGTAGGTATCTAATCTCCTTGCAGGCGTATTAGCAGCATCAGTGAGTGTTCTCTTTGCCGGCTGTGCTGCCGCAAATTCGGAAGTTAGAGTGAAGAGTACAAAGCCTGTAGTTGCTTCCCGAATTGATTATCTTTTTATCTGCCGCTACTACCTTCAAATTTCATCAACAAAAAAGTGTATGAAGAAGTAAGTTCAGTCGTTGGCCGCGGTTAGGTGGTGTGCACGGATGGTGCAACACTTACATATAAATATGTTACCGATTCCATAACTTTTTGTTTTCTACCCCAATTAAATATCGGTTGTAGACACGTCTCCATTGAACGACAATTTCTATTCGGAGTTTGTTGGTGTTATGTTCTTCAACTTGAATCTTTCAAGGTTTCAAATTAGTTGTTTAGACCACTTTTGTTCTTTCTCCATCATCTCAGCTTGAGAAGATCCAATAATGTGTCTACGTGTGTGGGCCTTGCAAATAAAACTTATTTTAGGTGAATATTTTGAGCTATGTATTACAATTGAACCGCTATATATTTGTATCTATGCAGTAGCTCTTCATGTTTGCAACTCAAATACATTACTTCTTTTTAAGACAGCACAAATTTACATATATAAATTTATAAATCTTGTTGTTTATAACCTTTCTATTATTTTACTTTTAGGCTCTAAAGTCCGATATAATATTTTTTAAGTTTATTTTTTAAAGTATACTTTCGGTTAAGACTTTGTAAATTTTGTGTGAATTGCATTTTTTCGTCATTTTCCTCATACCTTTGTTGCTTCATGTATTCGTCGTCGGTCCTTATGCTTATATGGAATCCCCACTGCTTTAAAGTACTTAAAGTATCACCGTTATACCAATAAAGAGGCGCTGGAGTATTACTAGCAGCTCTTAGTACCACGTATAAAGTTAGTCTGTAGTTTCATACGTGCGGTGTTTTATGCATTTTCCGAATTTTTATCTTTTACTTCCCACGGTAATTTAATAGCAATCCTAGTTTTAGAATGTTCCTCCAAATAATATTGAAATTTGGCCGAAAATGTTGACAATATTGCTGTATCTAATGAGAACAATTCGACATTTCCCTATACTTATCTAGTTTATGCCATATGTTTCTTCTTGTGGTTCCTCATAGTTACAGCTGGACATTAGAATTTATAATCCCATTAAAGTTTACAGGCAGCACCATCTCAGTCGTTGCATCTCGCTATTGCTGTGTAAACCGTGAAACACAGCCAACTCCTGAAACATTGTGTACTTTTCTGCGGTTCTGTGTATCCTGTATTTTCTTTCCTTATTTTTCCTCTCCTATCGGTTGCTTCTGCCGATGGAAAAGCGACTCTATTATACCTGTATACTGGACTTTGTTTCCCCTTTACTGTCACCTTTATAATTTTCATGTGTATGATGATGACCATTTTCACATCTTTGTATGAACCTCCGAATCTTACATCTCGTTCTCTCTCGCTTACTTCCTCCCATTGAACAGTTATATTGTTTCAAGTGCTCCTCTATTTTGTCTTTGAATCCATGGTTCACCAATACTCTTATTATATATTAATACATACAAATTGACAACACTCTCCTAACATTAATATCATCATCACTACGTTACTACGTTACCCTTATAACAGTAACTAATAACAATAAAACAAACAAAATAAAAATAGGGAAAAATTTGAAAACTTTATAACCCTATTAATTTACACCCATAGCCCACTATAATACACTTTTTACCAGTGTTTTAATTATTAATTTTTAAAGATTTGCTCATTTTCATCGAAAAGTGTTAGAATATTTGAAATTTTAGAAATTGCCGCAAAACAAAAAAATTTCAATAATATTTTTAATTGTATAAAATTGAGGGAAAATTTTTCAAATGTTATCCAAGAAGCAAAACTGCAAGCAAAAGAGGAGCCTTATTTATTAAAACAGAATTGCTTCCTGTGGTGTTTGTGGGTTTGCCATCTTTACCTGTTTCTTGGTTTGCTTTTTCTGCATCTTTTTGGGCGTCTTCTGTGAGTTTGCACTTTTCTTCTGTCTTATTCCATTCGCAACCCTTAGTGGTGCCGCATTCTCCCTCTTCTTTGCCATTGCATTCTGGTTTCTGTGGCTTCTTTTCGCAATCGTTTTGTGTCTTTTCGAGTTCTTTTTGAAGGCTTAAAATCTGTCTTGTGCTTTGTCTGGTAGTACAACACCGATTGGATTAGCTCTTTTGTTGAGGAAATAGACGACGCTTTTTCTGTTTTGACTTCTTCGCTTTTGCCGTCGTATATTGGCGTGTTGATAAGGGCTCGCCATTTGGAATCGAAGTTTTCGCCGCCATCGGCCAGAAGACTTTTAATTTTTGCTTCGGCATAGGCTTCTAGCGTGCTGTCAGACCCTTTCATGCCTATTAGCTTCAGCTTGGTTACTATGGTAGCGGCAAAATTGGAATCGCCTGCTAGTAAAGTTGCGCTCTTTTGGAAGAGCCTGTCGCTGTTTGTTTGTGCGTTTTTGAAAAGTACGCACTTGTTCGCGTTTGTTGAGTCGTCCTTGACATCTGCTGCCTTCAGCGAGCTTATGCCGTTCTCCGTGAAAGTTGTGGTTAGTGTTTCTGAAGTGTCTGTTAGGCTTATTGCTTGGTCTATCTGGCAATCGCCTAGGCCGCTTTTGCCGCTAATGACATTGGATCCATCCGTGTCTGCTAGGCAGCCGTTTATTGTTCCACTTTGCCCGGCAGTCATTAGCGTTAAGAACTCGGATACACCGCCGTAAACGGCCGCCGCCGCCGCTGCTGCTTCGAACGCTGTTTTTCGAAGCTCTTTTAGGTTTAGCAGTTTTGTCTGCGCCTCGATCCTTAGTTCCGCCGCCACCCCCGCCAGTATTAGAGCTTCTCTGGCGTCTGCGTGTGCCCCCGCTACAGCCGCCATCTTAAGGGCTGGGTTTTCCAATGCTTCGATTGTACCCTGTGCTTCTGTTAGCTTTTGTTGTGCCGTTGCTGGTACCGTTCTGAGCTATTTTGCTGTTGCGCACATTTCAGTCCAGGCTGCTTTCTTCAGAGCTGCCCCGGTTGTGGCTGCTTGTTGGGTACACATCAGGACTGCGACATATGTGTAAGCTATGATCCTGGCGATTATATGCATTTATCCTGGTCTTTCCTTGTTGTTTTGCACTTTTATAATATAAGGAGATTCATTGCATATCTGTAAATGGTTTTGAGGTGAAGCAGGACAATCTATTAACGATTCGCGACAAGGTTTGTTATGTGAAAGTACAAGATAAGGGCACTTATATTAATTGTTTATTTTACTGCCTTATGTTACGTTTTATTGATCGTTCTTCTGTGGTGTAATAGTGCCCTTGTTCTTTTTATTGTGCTTTGTATTCGTCCTTCTGTAGTGTACACCATATTTTTTAAGGTACCATTTAAATTCCCTGGGAAAATTGACAAAAAAACGCGTTTGTTGCGCAACGTAATTCCAAAATTGAATTTAACTATTCTTTCAATATCTATAACATTTCTCTCTGCTCTTTTTAGATTGTCACCACTATGCTGCGAAACTTCCCCACACCTTTTCACCTAAGAAGTCAGATGTCGGTGCTTCTGATCTACTCTATTTGTCTCCAACTTGCCGCTGCTACATCCAGATTCTGTTACCATATAACGCCTTTGTTTTGTATGTATCCGCTATCTTGGTTGGGATTCCTTGGAATATTGTTCTTTCGTTTCTTCCTTTTTACACTTAAATGTAGTAGCTGTCGCTCCATCTGCAACTTCATTGGTTTATATACTTCCTCCAGAGAAAATTATATTGATTCCATGAATGCTTTCTTCATTACTATATCTGATGAAAAGAAGAATTTGACATTACCTTATGCCTCCCAAATATCTTTCTCATGCTTTGCTATCAAATTAATAACCACAGTCAGCATCATCATTTTTGCAGTTCCACATATCCATTATTATGTAAAATGCGGGGAATAATTGGCTCATCCTGAAATAATACTATCATCTTAATCGTAATTTCCTGCTTCCGTTTTATCCCATTTTATCAACCGCTTTCTATGCTTCCGCAGCTAAAGTAGAAATTCATTTAGAATTTTTACTAGATTTTGTCTTTAGATTATCGTCCAATAAGTCTTCTCATTGTGTATGCTGCCGCTCAAAGTAAAGCTTTTTTTTTTTGAAATCACAATATTCAATATCCTTTCTGCGTTTTCTTTAATAAAATTAATTTTGATCCCGCACTCACTCACTTACTTCCATCGCACTCTTGCAATTTTTGTAAGTGTTTTTGTTTTAGGCATTCATTCGGCTCAAACAAATAATCTTATAATACCGGTAGACACACTTACACCACAATTCTATCATTATTATTATTATTATTATGATTATTATTATTACCCTAACTAATAACAGAAAAAAACAAAGTATAATAACAATTAGAATTCTCTAAAACCTCTAAAATAGTAATAGCATCACAAAAACAGCAGCCACACTGAGGGCGAATTTCTTGTTGACGAGAAAACTGAAATTCTTACACTTGTTTCCATCCGCTATCCTCTCTTCCTTCTACTTGTTTTGGCTTGTAACCAGGATCCACTACGCACTTTTTCTTTCCGTTTTCTGTAATTTCTTTGCAGCCTTCTTTGCAGTTATCTCCTAAGCCTTTTGCTTCGCAAGTTGTGTTTGTTTCGGTTATATTTGTGGTTTGTGTTGTCCTTTTTTGCCTTTTCTTCCTGCAATTGATTTTGTAGGCCTGCTAATTATTATTATTACTATTATTATTAATTATTATTATATTAATCATTATAAATTATTAATAATTATTATTATTATTATTATTATTACATTATTTATTATTATTATACACTAATAATATTATCTTATTATTATTATTATTATTTATTATTATTATTATTTATTATTATTATTATTATTATTATTATCATTATTAATTATTATTATTATTATCATTATTAATTATTATTATTTATTATTATTATTATTTATTATTATTATTATTATTTATTATTATTATTTATTATTATTACTGCAGTTCCCACACAAAGCCATCCGTACATCATGGCATTGGTTTCAGGACCCCACAGAATAGCAAAGTGAATGTGGCTGAGGACTAAAACATGTGGGCAATAGGAATTCATCATGTGGAGTTTTTATGTATCGTGGGAAAATCATTACCGCATGCCAGCATAGGGAGCAACTGCACTTCTATTTGTTGTTGTAAGTTTGCAACTCGTAAAGAGCATTGCCATTTCAGTACAGGAGAGCTCTTCCATCATTTCTATTGGACACACCGACGCGGATGTTGTTTTGGGGTCTGTCTTTACAATACGGTAACAGGTGAACCCATCAAACAAACACAACACATGTTGTAATGGAGGTTCGATAATATCTTGCAGGAAGTTCCGTCCAGAGTGGTATCCAGTCGCAATATCAATGGAATGAATTACACCCAGCCATGCGATGGCAAAAAGTAATTATACAGCTCCCAAAAAAGGAAAAATGTTATACCACACTCACACGAAAAGAAAGCCTCAATGGTGTTTTTTTTTAGGAGGGAACCATCTAAAGAAATTCAAAAGCGATACCCACAGAGTCACACGATGCGTAATTATCAACTGGGAAAAGGATATTGCCAGTGTGAGAAAAGTCATAGGGAGGAACCTCTGGAGGAAAGAGGAAAAATCACAGCCATTACCACAAAGGGGAAAAGTGACACCATACTGAAACGACCATACGTAATGATAGAACATCCCATAAAGAGAAGAGCACTGCTGACACGCGCAGCGGCAGTAGTTGCAATGGAACACGACATTGACAACATATTATTAATAGAATTGGGAAAGCACATCTACACAATAGAACTTCCACGAGGCACAGTGCGGTATCTCAGATGTGTGACAACTGCCGTCAGCAAGTCGATTCTTTTAATGTTTTTGATGTAAGATATAATTGGAAGGAATGTGCAGCGTCAGTGTGAGGGAAGACGGGACTTATAACAGGGAATACCTTTCCAAATTATTAAGGGCACAACATTCCTTGACACTCACAAGGGAAAACAAAGGTGACATCACGGGAAGAGGAGGAAAAAAAAAGACTTCACCTCTCCAATAGGAAATGAATGTGGGAATGATTTTCCTTCCGTGGATTTGACAGAGGATGATGCAAGCAGCGAGTAAACGATTTGATGAGGTTTGGAGCATTAAGAATAGCACAGATGATGTGGAAAGAGAGAAACAAAGAGAGAAAGTATCAAACAAGGAATCTGAAATTGCACATTGTAGAAAAAGAAGTCCCAAATAATGAAGCAGCCGCGTATCATTGGCACAGTTTCAGAGAGACATACGACAGGATGGGTTGTGTGCTATTCTTTGTGATGGAGGAAACACAGATTTGGAAGAAGGCGTTGATTTATTGCATGACCAAAGGCTAAAAAGAGCAGGGATGATTGTGAGGCATATGTCCCATTGTGTCACTTTTCCCAGTATTTAAATACTCTCCATGACCAGTCGGTGGCAGTGTTTGATCTAAAGTCATTTCTCTCCCAAGTGAAGTTGCCTGAGGATATTCGGGTGAGGTTCCGATACGTTAGCGAAAATGAGGAACTATTGAATTTGAATCAACTCCCCATCAGTCAATAAAGGAGAATCCTGGAGTTTCACACACCATTACAAAGCTCTTTTTAGAAGACGCCGATGTCGTGAAACTGCAGCAAGCGAACCCTGAAATATTGAGGACTCAAACATGGATATGCAACATATGTATCAGTGTGAGGCACATGACGTGGTTAAATGTCGTGGAAACAAAATAGTTACGAACATGGAGAAATGTGGGGCATACTATCATTGGTGATTTGCAAAAGATGACACAACAATGTGATTTCATTGGAGTTTTAGTTTAACCATGAAAAGCAGACAGTATGGCTGGGACAACGAAAGTGATACAACAATTCCGAGTATCCCTTGCTATATGAAAAAAACTACCATAGAATAAATGGAAACTGTTGTATCACGCATGATGTACGCGGCAGCAGGAGTGAGAAAAAACAATAGCTTTCTCCTTAATACTACTGCTACTTTTTTTTTTTTAATGGTAGCATGATATTTGTCATGATGCAATATGGTCCTGATGCGACCCAATAATTTAACCATGCCACCACACACACACACACACACACACACACACACACACGCTATGGCTACGCAAAAATGAATGTCCAATTTTGGTAAAGAAAACACCAGTGAGCAAGTAGCGAGTTGCAGCAACTGTGGCCATGATGGTAACGGATGCCTTCATGCAAAGATGATGGGGATGGTTTTATTATTCCTCAATTCAAGGAGGAAGTTCTTAACTGCAAGTGGTGCTTGTGAAACTAGAGCCCGCTTGTGAATATTTGCCTTCCCAAAGATAAAGAAGAGTCTCGTACATGTATGTGTGAACAACACAACTATGATGCATGTTATTATTTTAAAAAATATGGTGGGAATTGCAACACACATTCCAATGCCAATGGTTCATGAGGCTTTAGCCATAGGGAGAAGGTGCTGTGTGATGGAAGAATTAATTCTGCATGGAGTTACGTGACCTCAGAAGGATAACCCCGCGGCTATCCAAAGAGCAAGCAAAGGGGAGCACGGGAGGTGAGTAAACTGCGCTTTCAGACACTTCCGCTTCGTGAGTATAAGGAATCGATTAAATATGTCCCAATAGAATATGATTGAGGTATGAATCATATTTCAGTAAAACTCATTTGTACGAAAACACTCTTATATTTATGGTATATTTTTTCTATTACTGTGTTGTAGAGAAGTGAGACTTGACTATTCTTAGCCATCGCTGCCAAAAAATTTCTTGCGCTCCAGTGGTATCGAAAGTATTGAACTTTCAACGATATTTTTCGGTGGGGAAGGTAAGGGGGAAAAGGGAAGTAGTTGTGTCGCGGACGCCGTTCTGTTTGTTGGAAGTGGTAAAGGGAGGAAAAGACAAACCAACTTGTCAGATGGGAGTGGCTTTCAGGAAAACCTGTACAGTTGAAACTGGGGAAGGGAAAGTTACAGAAGGGTAAAACAAATTTGGTAATCGAATTCGTCGCTGATGATAAAACAAACGAACGGAGTTCACCACCCTGAAACAATGTAAGCACAATACTGCTGGTATGAAGAAACGCATTGTTGCGCAGGAGACGCCCATGGCCGTGGCAGTTTAACTGACGCTAAGCAACCGAAAGAACGATGCCAAACTCGAGAGCACAACAGTTACGGCTGATGGAACTCACGAAAGTGAGTGATCGCAGGAGCTTGCTGAGTTCAGGAACGTCAATGCCAACGGCAGCATTCCCTCGACACACGGAAGAAATAAGCAAAACAAGAGATGCTGTACACAAGCCATATGCCAAAGCCGAACGCAGCCATTGTTGTAATGACGTCAAGTGGGAAAGAGAGCCAACGGCAACTTGCAAATGCAGCGAAATAAGGATCGTTGCGAAACGACTTGCCGTGGACACCATGGGCGAAAGTTCACAGGCGCGGGAAACACCGGCGCTAGATTCGGTGACGAGGCGTATGGTAAAAACCGTCACGCTATCGTGGCGAAGGCATAGGAATGACCACGATGTGGGCGAGAGAACTGGGAAGAGGTGCAAAATGTAAGGAAATTCTTGAGAGCGTGCGAATTCTGCAAAGGTAAAAAGGACAGCAGTCGTTGACATCGGGAACAGAAGGAAGACGCGAGCACAGCTGAAGAAGTGAAAAGATGTCGAAACCTTCAGGAGTTAAAAGTGTTTGGAAAGGGACAAAGCGGAGAAAATATCAGTGGCCGCGAGGGAGGAAAATGCAGTGGCCGTCGTCGGACTGGTTTAGTTCGCACCGCCATAATAACAACCCATATACTGACTTTCCGAAGAATGATGACGATGACAGCGAAAAACTCTTTTCAAACCTTGTCTTCCGCAATTTCCTGATATTTTCGTTCCTCCCACATAACCTGTAGACGACCATGACTTGAGGTGAAAACCAGTTACACATGGGACGTTCTCGCGTCATTCCTCGTACCGGTTATTTCCATCATGTACTGCGAGGGCCATTGCACAGCACATCATCATCCGTTGACAGATGTTGTAGTTGGATCCCGGGCGCGGCTGCTTTGAAACGTTATATCGGCCACCGTATACCCGATTCCTCATTTGTTATTGTTTTCGTTTGCGTAAAAACGTCGATACAGATGCAATTAGCATCTCCAGTGCGACAATTAGATCAACCGATCGTATTTCGTACTCGCTTGCTTGTTTTTTTTCTGCGAACCCTTCAACACACCGATCCCATCCGTTTCCAATCTCCACACTTATGGACCCTTAGGAGGCCATGCCATATCAATCTTCCAACACCCAGTCATCACTGTGGATTCCGCCTCCGACTCTGATGATAACGTTTCCTGCAAAATGTAGCATTTACCCTTTTCTCGCGCAGTTATTTGCTTAGGTGATCCTTTTCGGGGAGGAGAGTTCCCTGGAATTCCGCTGCGACTCACCTGAGATCAGACCTGCGTTCTGCTCAACACCACCGATCTCAACATTGAGAGCGCTCTAAAGATACCGAAAGAATCATGTTTGCACACGTGAAAGATCCCGCCGATGCTTCCCACCATCCCGAAAACCGACGGTTTCGCCGCTTTCCCTTCTCCCCCGGGCAGTCCGTTACTGTCCGACTGCCGCAATCCTTAAGACGGGATGTGCGCGAACATTTAATCTCTCCCCCTCTCGAAGATGCACCGGATTCCGACATCGCAATGAGGTGTGTTCAACACTCTGCCATGGGAGTTTGCTCATTAAACGAACTGGTCGAAGCGCTTCCCCAATTCACAGACAACTCAGATAAATGCACACTTTCATTAAACGTGTAGCAGAAAAAATGACTAATGCTTGGCATGCTTCCGTCCAGCATGAAAGCTGCGTACCTTCTATCTCCCTTGATCATGCCGAAGGGTCCATCAGTCGGTTTCAAATATAAGTACTGCCATGCCGCAGAAATACGCAACAATAGGCAACTCTTCCGCATCATAATGCAATAACTTGTAGAGGATGAAAGAACCAAAATTCTGAGATTTGCCAATCCCAGGGTTAACAATGGCAGCGTATGATCGTGGAAAATAAGGACATTCCGGTAAAGCACGCTGTGTACGCCATAATTCAATTCCACTCCTTACAACATTCCATACACGGAACTCTTCTCTACGGATGAATATGTTTTTGTTACTTCCGTCGGTAAACTTGGCTTATTATCACCCCATTTGAGATGTTAGAACCATTGCTTCAACTTCTTCCCTGCACTCTGGTTTCTTCTCAACAGCTTCCTCAATTTTGGGGACAACATTAAGTTCTTCATCTTTCCACATTACATTGCCACCACGCGTTCCATCAACAAACTCCATCCCGAGCAGCTGAGTTTCGTTGTCCATTATAATGTGACTTCACTTTGCATTGCATACAGAGCCATATAAACTTAAAACATTATCACCTCTTGCTTCACGTCCCCTCAGACGCTTTCCTCTTAGCATAAGTGTTTTGTGTCCTGAAGCAAAATGTTGAATATTGTTCTTGATGAAAATATTTGCTTTACTTTTCTAACTAATTCGGCTTCTTAGTGTTTCTTTGTAAAGGATACAGAAGCTTTACTACAAAGGGATTCCTGTACTAAAGCACGCACATGGTTACTCAGATAGAACAGTTATAAATCTCAAATAATTTTAATAAGCTTTCCACACACATTTTTCTATCCAATGAAATTATTTCCACACTGCTCCACTGCAGCATTTTGTGGCCATTAAAAAAAAAAATAGTTTTGGCGCTTCCTCAGGTATTCACTGACATTTCCCCCACTTTCAACGCATGTTGATAAACACATGCCTCAACACTGTCACGTCTTAGCGTTATTAAATCTATTTTGATACCTCCAAGGACCATACAGCATGAGATTCTATTTTCAAATACATTAATTGATCCACGACATTTGGTATTTTATTCATTTCATCTGACTGTCGCTTTTCCTCATTCTCTGAGTTCGCAAACACCACTGAGCTAATTCCGTGCAAACGTACACATGTAGCTTCAAGGTAATATATGTTTATCACTGTTGTGTTCTTTCGTATTTCTTTGTTGGCTGCTGGTGCCCAGTAAGTTCCTATCATAAAATATGTATCACAAGACACAACAATAACGGTCATGATAAAGGTTCTGAATTCCCTGTATTTAATTTTGGACGCTGATGTGAGGAATGGATTCAAAAACAAACAAACAAATAAACAAACTGAAGCCTCCTGTTCGTAAATGAAGGGTTTTGTGCGAACAGCGTTAGAGAGTGTCCCGAAGATATACTTTTCTCGCTTTGTAGTGTATGTTTCACTACAGCTTCCGTTCGCTCCGCCATATGGGAAAATAAATTGTTTTGGATATTTGAGTCTGCGCCGCCTTCCCCACTCAAAGCACCTTGCATAATGAGTATTATTGTGGTAAATTTTGAGTTCTCATGAGGATTTCACACTTCACACGCGCAAAAAAAAATTGTTACGATGACTCGCTTACTGTTGCACACATGGAAATGGTGGGTGCGATTGAGGCTTCCCTTAATTTGTGTCATTTTCGTGAGAGTTGAGTTTTAAGCAACATTGTGCCTCCTAAACCTCGATACGCATTTGAAAAATGGGATTAAAAAAAAAGACTCACTATTTGATACAGAAAGTAAGAGAACTTGGCATTTAATTATTATTATTATTGAACACACATTCATATGTTAATTTTTTTTCCATCACCGTTAGGAACGTAACACTCATACGTTAAAGAACCACCAATACGCAAATATTTCCATACGCCACTTCACTGCCTTCAAAGCGCTGCCCAATTGGTTTTGAATGTAAGTGCAATACAAAAATGACATTTCCCTCGTGATTCTAGCGGTTTGAAAGTGATACCAGCGCCCTGTACTTCATGCAGAAATGGAAAACCAACCACCTGTGATATCCTCCGCAACAACTGTGTTGAAGCAAAAGAAACAGGCATTGCTTCACAGTGTTGTACACAATACATCCGCCATCCACCAACTACTGTCATCACAGATCGCTGTGGAGTCCACACAAATATCTCTGTTCTTTTTTTTTCGATGGGAAACAGTAACATCCAATAACAAGTTCACTGACAAAAGTCAATCTTTTTTTTTTATGGAAAAAAATCACCACCTAAAGTCAGCCTGTTTCACTATTTCCTTACCTGCGCCTTGTTGGAAACCACTTGTCAGAAGAACAACGCGTATCCCTCATCAAATTTGAAGAACGGACGAACGACAAGCACGACTAAAAGTTAACGGTAATAAATGCGGCCACGTGGCAGCTTAGCATCCACAATGCTCCAATCTATTTCTCAGCATCATCAAACACCACCATCTAAACCGTATAGCAGCCGGCTTTTTCCCTCCGGAGTAGGCGGAATACTTCAACTTACTATTAACGCAACAACATTTAAAAAATGTACAGCCTTCAAAGTAAAAGATTCATAGTTACAAGAAAGAAAACAAAATCCAAGTCTTGGTTCCTATTACAGCCAAGCTTTGCTTAAATACACGAACACACAACTAACCGTGGAGATAACAAACGAGTGCTCGTACCAAATTTACCAAAATCTTCTGTTTTGCAGTCGCATCACTATTGTTTGTTATTGTTTCTGTGCTGAAAAGGTAATTACTTCTAATACTGATTGCAGCAAGTGTGCACTCTTCGTTTAGATAAATAGAACGCAACAACAAGCTTAAAAAAACAACCACAGCAAGTACACACACTAGGGGTGCCCGTTTTGGTAGGTTACCTTAGATAATTAATCGTACGCCGTCAGGCATCGCTTTAACAGTCTTTCACCTCCTTTTAACGATCGCCTGACTGAGCAAAATTTTCTCAATCAAAGAAGGATCTTTATATAACTGTACCGTTTGCAATTCGCCAACACATTAGTTGCTCGATTAAATCATTTATGTCTTTATTTGTTACTCGTAACAAGCACTGTCTAAAAAATACTTAAATATTCACAGATACGATTTCCAATTTGGTGGTCGAGGAATTTTGTGTCGCCATCACATTTTATGTTTGTGATGCCGCTACACCTTTCCCCGAACCCTTACCCATTTTCTTCATGGTGCGTTTCCCTCTGGGTGCCAACCAGTTCCCGTTACATATCTTAAAAAAATAAATCACCCACTATTTCCTCAGTAGCATTGAGGTTAAGTTCACTATTCTCGTACCTAATTTTCCTACGAACGTTCACCGTTTTATGGTTCGCATTTGTGCCACTTTAAATACTGGTGACCTTTTGCTTATACAATGAAGGACATTGATTTACTTTCCCCCTCTTCCAGTCACTCGCTCCACTTCTGTAACCTATTTATAATTATATTGGAGTTATTCGATCGTTTTACCATGTATCGCCACAAAGCTACATACACATGCCCTTTGGTGGAAAAAGTAGCAGCTTAGTCACCTATTCCTACCCTTAGTTCCACCTCGACAAACTTTCACTTTGTTCAATGGTTGTATGTCCATGTGTCAGCGCAAGGCAATGATTTTCATGAGAACACAACACTTAATCCTGCGGAGAGTAATATCGCATACCTTTTGCGACTCGCACCGTTTCCCCTCGGTACACTTTCACTTAAGGACGAGGGCTCACCCACATCGTCCAAGGCCACCTCTGAAGGTCTACTCACTTCATGCTCGGACATTCCATTTCGCAGTGGCAACGCTACGTAGCTTTCATACTGCCTCGACGTTTGCTGCTGCGAAATCTCCTTCCCTCTCTCATCGACTGATCGTTTGCTCACGGTTTTCACTCCTTGTGTCTTTGCATGCATTGATCCCGAAACTGCACCTCGTGGTGGAGGATGTGCATCATGGCTGTAGTTACGATTTTTTGCTTGTATTCCTGAAATATCCTCTTTCTTCTTCCCTCCTTTGCCCTCATCGTCCTCGCCCTGTTGTTTTTTCGTTCCTTCTGACTTTTGTGCTGCTCTATATGTGCTTTCCTCACCTGCAACAACAGGTGCCCCACTCACCTCTGGTTGGTGTAATACTTCAACCACTGTACCATCCTCGTTCTCAAGACCACTTGCCTTAGGGCTGACTTTTTCACTACTTTTTTTCTCACTTTCACCTCCTTCGCTCCTTTCATCGGGTATACTGCCATGGTTCAAAGGTCCCGCCACCGGCTGAGTTTCGTGTTTTGGAGTTATCTTTCCCCGTGCCAACTGTTCTGCTGTGGGAGCGAAGTACTCTCTCGGCCCTTCGTCTCCATATGTGACCTGCACGTCTGGTTGCCGTGTGAAAACAACACTGGGCGTACACGTCCTCAGAGTCAAAAAAATGACTGCTGCAATTTTAAGCATTGTTTTACTTCACAAGCTGCTACTACACAAGTGTATACGGAACCTTACAAGAAGTATTATAATAAATTACCAAGGGCATAAAGAAGAGTTTCGCAAAAACAAATTTTGACATGTTCGCCTGTCATCAGCTCCACATATTGCTTAGGAATTTAAAGCCCATCGGTGGCGATATACAGATTCTCTGAAATCTGCTCAATACATGGAGAAGCACAGACTTACACCATGCGAGTCACGCATATCACTTAAGTTGTAATATCAAAGAAAGCATAAGAGCATCTCCCAGTAATCACACACATACAATCATAACAATATTTTCAGTGTCATTTACTTCACTGTGTTACAGCATTCCGGGATTTTTTCCCCAGAAAAATGTTTCGAATGAGCTGGGAACGGAGAAAGGTGGAGGTTATTGAACCACCACCGCTCAGAATAATACAAATAAGACACGGTTCAAAGTCTTCTCATTTTCATTTTAATATGAAATTGGAGTAAGATAAAAAGCGTCTAAGCGAGGCGTAATACTCAACGGCCTCAAACACAGACATTGTCCACACCAGCAATCTGTGTTCCATTTTCTCCTTCATTGGACTATTAATCTTCACGTGCATCAACGAAACCTCATTGACAGCACACCCTCATTGGATAACTTTCTCTCGGTAATAACCGAACGGTTTCCCGCCACAGTGCTCTCTTACGTTTTTGTCTCCTCACCGGTGCTCAAACCTTGGGTTTTAATGCTGCAGCTACCGCATCGATAAACTTTTTCTGAGGAACAGCTCCAAACGCCATATACACGCCAACGGGTTGTTTTGCTAGCATCCTCGCGTCCGTTATTTTCAGTGGACAACGGCACTCACCTATTGATGTTTCGGTTTTTGCCTGCATCGAAAGGGGATGGAGCACTTGTCGGTTCACTCCAAGCGTTTTTTTGTCAAGGAACGCATTTGTAATATGTCCTGCAGTTCTGTGATGTGACAATATCGTTGTTGCAAAGCAGTCGGTATTGTATGCATTCCATATCATTATCAGAATATTAGGCTTCAAAACTTATTGGATCCACTTCTTTCCACTGTCCAGTCCCTTTGGTCCTGTATCACATACCTTTCGCCTTATGGGTCACATCTCAAAAAGGCCGGCACAGTTCGTAAAAAAAAAAAGTAAGACAACGCATGTTCCCACGCCCGGGATTGCTATTCAGACCTTTCTCCCATACATTTCCTGCGATCACGAATGGCAACAAGGGCCTACAATGGTCCCTAAAACATCATGCCTGTTATCTTCGAAGTGTCAGTTACGTTAAGATCACCGTTTGCTCAACTTTCCCTCTCTAACAAGGAGCCACACATCCGTTGCGTTAGACGTGGATTCACGCTGAATGCCATGAGTGGAGGATGAGACGTTCACGCTCCCCTCCTTCATCCTCAAGAATAATGTACTGACATACAATCCGGTAGCGCCACTCTTGCACGGGTAGGCATTCCCTCGAGTTTGGTGTAGACCACCGCTTGCTCGAGAGAGCTGACGGCAAACTTCCACCCGAAGAGATATTATTGTTGCGCACGGGGTCGCTACAGCCCGCGTTCTTTCCTTCTGGCGACAACCCTTCCGTTGAGTTTCTACGTTCCAACGGCCACAGCGACAAGTTAATACAACTCGACATTATTAGTCGATTTCTCTAGAGAATGAAAAAGCAGTTTTTCTTCAGTGAGAAGAATTTTTCAGCAGTCTTCTCTAGACGAAGTTCATCGATTACGAAGATAAGTCAGCTTTCGCGCAGCACCTTTGCTCAGCTCCTCCCGCTTTCAGAACCAAGCCTCACCCCCATCAGTCGGCGGGAAGTTCCCCAAACCACTTCTGCTAACTCAGGGTGTGAAAACGGTTAAAATGGTCAGTCATCGGCTCCTGGAATGTTCACTGGCTGGCCCGTCCGTGTGTTTTGGATCCCTTTTCTTTACATTTCCGTTAAGTGTCGCATCCGCAGGTGCTTCGACATCAGCCCGCCCATGCGCAGCCCAAGTTGAGGTTGGCGATGGACGCAGTGCGACAACTAACTTGAAAGGAAGTTTTTTTCTCTAGAGAAAGCAAGTGGCGCCCTAGGTTTCTCTATTTACATTCGCCGAACAGTCTCAAGAAATACCCACCGCTCGTCCTTTTTACAAAGTTTTCATCGGTGTCTTTATTTTCAGTCGCGATCAGCCCTCTGTTTTTGCGGGCAGTGCGATACCTTTGTTTTCAGCAGCCTTTTGGACATCCTCGTCACGAACGGCAAGTGTATTGGCGCCCTTGAGTTCATCAGCTTCCTTTATCAACTTCTTCTTCCTCAAAAATTTAAGATGCCGACGAGGCTTCGTAGCACATTGTTTCCGAAAACTTAGCTGATCTATCCCCTTTCCCACAAAAATTTGGCGACGCGGAACTCACAGTGCGCGGAGCCTTCCATGGCGCTTCGTACTGCCGCACCGAAGGCGATCCGCCTTTTGAATGCTGTTGGAGGTCTTCGCCACTTTCCAGTGTGTCGCACCGCATCCTTTAAGGCTGGTAATAGCGGGGAGTGGGCGCTCACTTCCAATTAATGCGTCGAGTTTGGGCTCTATCAATGGAAACTGCAAAGCCACCATCAAGCTACAAGTGCGATGTCAGGCTCGCGACCTTAACCCTCAGGTGCTCAGAAGCCCTGGTTACGTTATTGTGAATACGCATCTGCCCTAATAATTGTTGGGCACTCGATCTAGTTCACTTGCCCCCAACCGTTCCGTGCTTGTGTCAGGGGTTGTCCAAAGCATCCAGAGGTCACTGAGGGTCGGTTGCCGCTTGCGGGCGCAAGTGTAGCAGTCGTGCCTTTCAAAGGTTTCGCCGCCTTCTGACCCCCGAATATCTCCGTAACGTGCTGAGTGAGCGTTGACACTCTGCGAACATTCATTTTAGAATAGCGAGCGTTAACGGGTTCTTGGCCATATCGGACGGGAGGCGTATTTTCCTTAAACTCCATCCGTTTCTACTTCGGGAGGAAAGAAAGTTGCATTGTTGCGGCAGAGCGCGTTGACGATTGGTGATGTCTATTCATCCGAGGCGTCGCCTGAAGTCGTGAAGGAGCGGCGAATGGTTTTTCCTTGACATCCTAGCTAAGATTCGAAAGTTTCGACAGGCACCAGACGCTGGTCAAGCCTTGCACATGCATAAGCTTCGCGGAAAAATCGGGCTTCGACATTTCGCTGCAAACCGACACACAAGCGGCGCGCAAATTTACTTGGTTTTTTCTGCACTAAAAACTAGGCATTGGCGATGCAGTGTGGTATTCGGGTGCGTTGTTTGAACCTATAAGTACCCATGTGAAGGTGGTTGTGTGCCAACAGTTCCCCTCTTGCGATGTATTGAGCCCGCTGTTTTTGAAACTGGATAGGTTGTTGTTTCACACTCAATTTCCGGTGTGTTGTTTTGGATTCTGTTTGCGATGACCCCAACCGCTGCCACACCAGGTAGGATTCTGCTGCTCAGATGAGTACTACTTGCCAGGTCTGTATGTTTCCGTGCCACAATTCCTTCTCCAGGAAGGATTTGGAAGCAATGAGAGCAAGTTATCTTTAACTATCTTAATGCTCTAACTTTCTTTACTTGCACCTGCGCATTGGTGATTGGAGATGTATGCGTAGTGTCATGTGCTAATCGTATCTCCACTGTTCAAGGTTATTTGAGTACAGGAATGTTGCAGATAATTGTTTGCGTGGATGAAAATCAGCACGCGGATATTCATATTTATGGTTACAAAAAGATACAGCACATACAGGAAATAATTAGAAACATCAAACCTCAAATGCATGAAATTGTCACATCGCATTACTGTGATGGGTTTGTGACCGCATGGTTGAAAAAAAGGGAATTATACAACCAACCAACAGTAGTGGAATGAACACTGCGCTGTATGTGTGCTCGTGAAGGAAGGAATACATTTATTCATTTACCACGCCACCGCGGAACACAGAAAATCTACCTCAAAAAGGCAAAAGAAATAGCACCCACCTAACTATGTCTGATTATTCCAAGGAAAGAAACTGCCGTCGAAGTGAATTGAACAGCTATGGATGTCATTTTTATAACGGTGCACGCAATTGTTATAATGAGAGCATCCGAACCTGTTCCATAATCCATATGATACATGCGTCAGTTTGACAGAAAGGTGATGACGAGTTCTCAGAAATACAGTAGCAAATGAGTTTTAGTTCCACTGTATCCGGACACCCCTGCTAGTGGCCGCATCTCTCTCTCTCTCTCCCTCGACCGCTGTAGTAATCACACAACTCCCGTGGGCGACTCATACTCTGTAAAACTTCAATCACTCTCATTTACAATGAACATCAAGGTGAGACGCGTTTGTTTGTTCACTCGTTTTTCACGAAACCGTACGATGCTGAAGTTCCGTATCAAGTGGAAATTGTAGCCTTCATGCATTTTCGAATCAACGTGAAAAACGAAGTCAGAGAAAGAGGTGATGGTGATTAAAAAAAATGTGATACGAACCCTGGTCCCTGTTCATGCGCGTAAAATCAATATGGCATGCATAATGTTAGGGATGGGAAAGCTACAGAAACGCAAGCAAGATTATAATTTTTTCACTTTTTCTTGTCTATGGAACACCTTTGATACAGCGCAGAGGTAGGTCGCGGCTAAGGTGATTATATTGGGGAAATACAGTGTGTTGTGCAGGCAATTGAGATAAATACTGAATCATTTCATGACTTGCTATTCCAGATTTGCTTGCCAAACATTATTTTGGATGTCAGTGTTTACCGCCATCCTGTGCTGATTTACCACAAGTGGGTTAATATTGCAATTACCCCTTACGTGTTTCCGTGATCTCGCGCCCGTCCCAATCGAAATTTCTCCGCTCTTCAAGGTTGAGTCCCACCGAGTAAGTGTGGATGCCGTCATAGAGGCATGGGTTACACTTCATGGCTGATTACCTTCTATATGTGTTAGCATTTCACGGTTACGTTTGTAAATGATGATTAGTAGCATACGCTTTGACATTTTTTTTTAACGTCTCCTTTTTTAATTGCACACGGAAGGCGAAGGCAGTTAAGATTGTTCGTTTTGGTGTAATGAAAAGATATTCTCCTGTCCCTTAGTATCAATATGTGTTTAGCGTTTAACATGTATTCAACCTTCCCCAAAGGTAACTGATTAGTGATGTGCCATCGAACGCGACTGTCCGCCGTCCCCGGTGTTCGTTCGGTAAATCGTGTATGTGCACGCTACCGTGTTTTTGGTTTGTTCTTTTTCCAGTGTCAATGCCACCCACGAGTCGAAATGTAGCGGTTGTATCGCCCTTGGTTGGCATTGACACTGGAATGCAACACGGCGCTCGAATCCTAATAGCTGTTCTCATCGCTTTCCAACTCTGTGCAGCTCACAAGCGAATCCGTCGGACAATGTTACCAATCTGATTCACTGAATTTATGCTGGTTCTTAAAGAGGTGAAGGCCTCTCGTAAGTGGAGTGCATAGTGTTCTGATCATCACATGCTGCCCACACTAGTTGTTTGGTGGACGCTGCTATGTGTAGGCCAATGTGAAGCAATGCTAAGTTTTGCAAACGATGAAAACATGTGTGGAGTATTCGGACACCTGGTTGTGTTGACACGATAACCTGAAGCAGATTATACATTTTGTTCAACATGAAATTAACATCACTCTCGGTGAGTGAATAACGAGGAGACAGACATGTCTGTAGGTTTTGTAAGTATATATATATTTGTGTGTGCAATGCATGTTACTTCTTATTCAACTGACTGTACTAATGGTCTATACATTTGAATACTTTTTGACCAGCGTTGCGAAGTTGGCGAACGTTTTCCATGCCTCTGTGTGAGACACATTAATATTTTGTTATTTATTAAGTTTCCTTAATGTAAAAGTACGTGTTTTTTTTCTAGGATCCTCACGGTCCATCACTGTTTTCGCTAGCATTGCCATTGTTGTCATTGTTTGCGCATGCATCCTTGCGAATAAAGTGAAGGTTCATGAAAAAACGCCTTTAAACCTTATAGTGTCTCTTCTCTTTTAATAGGGCCTCTCGGAGGGTGTGTTCTTAGAAGGTGTGTAAATCATGCAATCCACCTTAAGTAGCTGAGAGGTGAAAATCATATGCGTCATGCGCTTCGTGGCTTGTGACGGTTTCCTTTTGAGGATTTGGGTTTATTAATGAATTTGCCGATGGAAAAAAAAAAAAATAGGATCTTACCCTTTGTTCTGTCTTGTTTCTAT